>JAKIJQ010000599.1:0-23109 GCA_023373905.1 Rhizoglyphus robini | reverse complement strand
TTTTCAGTGTCAAATATAACTCACTTTTTTGGTGATGTTTTGATGTGCCTGTTCCAGAGGCACATTCTCTTGTCTAACTGCACAGTTCACACTTTGTACTCAAGTGAGAAATGCCCCGGTACGTGAAGATGGTTAAGCTGTGGAAAAAGATTGTTACAGATTCAGATCAACGCGTAAGCCCAAAGTAAGAACCTATGATATAGCTAGATCATACTATGGTAATGAACCTTGTCCAAGATATGAACGATCATAATATGTTGAAATGCTTGTGTGGAACTACAAGTGGCAATTGACTATATTTGGATTATACTTTCCAAATGGTATTGAGTGCATTGTGTCATCAAGAAATTGGACTAACACTTAATCGACTGGGACAGTTACCACGAGCTCAACTACACCATCTATGAGTCCGTGTACAAATCAGTTTGATGAGGTACAAGTAGGTCAATTTGAATCGTAATTTTCAATATAATCCAATGTAATTTATTGTCATTGGACAATAGAAGTATCCACTGATCAAAGTGATATTACGAACGTATAGACTCAATTGACCGAAAACAAACAGACTCAGGGCTCGTACTAGAATGCTGACAAAGGCGACGAATAGGACGAGTGTACACATGCAGACATGAATGAGAGTTGTGTCATCAGGTGTTACCTGTTGCTACAAGCTAACAAACGTTACAATTAAATAACGAAAAAATAATCTTGTTTATTAATAGTAATTATAACATAATTTTAAAACAAAAATGAATTTCAGAACAAAAAATTAAGAATTAATCAGTTAAGTAATTAAAAAAAGAAAAAATAACACAATTATAATAATAAGGTTCACTCAACGAACGATAATTGATAATAATAATTCAAAATAGAAAAATAACTAACGCTTAGATAGATCTAAAGGACTGCTGGAATGAATCTCGTTGAGCTCATACTCGAAACTGACATGACCGTTCACCTTATCGAACACAATCTTAATCAAATGATCAGTAGTGATCATATACTTGACACCGTTGCTGTAGTTGAGCGCTTTCTGCTTAATGTCCTCTGCCGAATGGAGTGCTGCAGTGGCAATTGCTTCCTGTGATTCAACAAACAGTGATTTACACTTGATCGAGTTTCGCTCGTTCAACAGTTCTTGAAGCTAAAGGACGAAAATGTGATTGTTTAGATAAGTTACATTTCCTTTGTGGTTCGTACTCACCTCAACAACAATCTTCTCCACAATCAAATCGAGTGTGTATGCAGTGTAGGCCTTGTTCCCGAACTTGTCTCGAAGCTCATCCTTGTACTGTTCCGCAGTGAGCTTCTTGTCCAACATCATTTTCACCAACACGATCAAACAGGTGAAATAGTCACTTGTTGGAACACCTTTTGGAGGAATTGACAAAGAGATATATAAAATTGAGAATTACAAAATCATAATTACCATTCTTCTTGGGAACGAATGGCTGTCCACTGTTTGCGCACTTTTCCTTCTGCTGCTCGAGTTCATCGTTCTCCAACTTCACCAGATCGCACTCAACATTTTGCATATGTCGCAATCGTTCACAAAGTAGAATGTACAACCGAATGAAGTAGTACCAGTTGTCGTTCCCATAGAAAATCTTAGACTCTTCCAATTGGTACTTGCTTTTGAGTAGTATGTCTGGCATAAATTGAGTCAACTTTTCTTTGATTGCTTTCTCACGTCTCAATTGGATTGATGGATGCTTCAGCACAAAATGCATAATCAATTCGTTGGCCACCTTCATTAAGGTCTCAAGTGGATACTGTTTGAGCAGCAGTGCTGGTTGACCACCATTTTCTTGTTCACGATGGTGCATGATTTCACGAGACATCGAGTCGCGTTCCAACTGCTTCGAGTCATCCTCACGAAAAGTGGCACCAAGAACATCCAACGATTTCAAGTAGACAGCGTCTGTTTCTTGTCTCCATTCCATGAAAAAGGCCTCCTGCTCCCGTTTCCATTCATCATACTTCTCACACAATCGATAGTGCACCTGTGGCACAGCAATGGCAGGAAAACGACGAAGTTCGCGATAGATCGAGTCGAACTTATCTTGGCCATAGATGCGTTCAATAGATTTGCGGTAGATTTTTCCTGATGAGCCGTTCAGGTTATGGTCCAACCTAAGTGAATTGATAGTAGATTGTAAAGGTTTGGTTATATATTTAAAAAACTTACGTAAACTCTACCAACTTTGAAGGATCATCTTCCCGAATCTGATCAATCTGGTCAATAAGTTTTGCCAAGTGGTCCATTGTGGAGCGAGTTGTTTCAATCACATGATCCAAATGTGCTCGCTCATTCTCCATTCGAAACATGTCGTGAACAGCATCATGTTTCGTTTCATTCGCCTTATAGTCAACACCACAGATGGCCAAAGAGTCGTTCAGTACATTTTCACCCAACCAGCTTTTGCCTGAGCACTTTTCATTGCTGTGGAATTTCACATAAGATGTGCCAACACGTTCCAAATCGGATGCATCAATCACAATTAAATCATCATCAGACTTTGGTGAGGCAGCTTGAGGCTTGACCGTGTTGGATGTTGAGTTTTGAGATTGATCAAATGCATTAATCAGATTGCGGCAAACACTTGAGGCACTCGGTAATACTAAATCTGTGTCCATTTCATCAAAATTCGGATAAAACAAGTTGGCTTGAGGTGAAACTGATTGAACACGTTCCACATTCTCAGTTGAGTAATCGCTGCTTGAGTGAATGCTCATGTTACAAAAGGAAAGATCGATGGGAGTAGAGGTAACGGGAACTGTTGAAGTAAATGAAGATGGCATATTGCCACTAGTAGGTTCAAATGAGGAAATTAAATTTGATACTAAAGTGCTACAAGATCGAGTAGTCGGGCGGCTTGCTAGAGCAGGTTTGCATCTTTGCTTCTTGTCACTTTTGGTTGTATTGCTTGCGGTGGTTTCAATACGTTTCGGGCTAGGAGATAACTCAGATTTGCCCGTGGGAGCCGAAAGGGACAACGGTTGAGTTGAGGCCATCTTGTCACTACTAATCAACAGTGGGCTTGAAGAGTCAATCTTACTTTTAGTGGTTTGACTAGTCTGAGATTCAGAAAATAACTTGAGTAAAGGAGAAATGTCTCGAATAGTCGTTGGCTTGATAATATCAAGACGCTCCACCGATGATGCAAATTTCTGTTGAGGGAAAGTAAGCGACTTTGGAGCTATGTTTTCACTAGAGCTCGACTGTGTAGATTCACAACGTTTTGAGTTGGATGAAGTCTTAGATCTAGTAGCGTAAGGTGAAGTGGGCAACTTGTTGGTGTTAGTAATAATAACTTGACTAGTAGTTTTCGTATCAAGACGTTTTGGAGTTAAGCAAATTTGAGATTGGGTGGAACTAGATGGTTCTGTAGTTGGTGAGGTTTCCTCATTATTGGCTGACATTGTAGATACACGGCGTTTCGGAGTTGATGGAGGTAGAGTTGACTTGGCTGACCACGACCTGGTAAACGGCCGTGGAGTAAGTGATACGTCGTCGCTGGTGACTGGCTTCACCGATGCACGACCCTTCGGAGTTGTGGGAATTAGAGGTTGAGTGGATTTGGTCGAAATAGACGACGGTGGAGAAAGTGACACCTCATCACAGGTTGTCTTTATCGAGGCCCGACGCTTCGGTGACTGAGTAGTAATACAAGAAGTAGTAGGCGAGCTACTTTTGTTCGTAGTTAGTCCTCGAACACCAAAATGATCACCACCATCAGAACCGTTTCCACTCATGTAGTTACGGAATTCCTCCACCAGATCGTCTGAGCTCTGAAACAATGTGACTACCTGTAAAGAGAAAACACCATTTAGAGATACTCACATTAGTCCGTGAAGAACATACCTCAAAGTAGATCTCATTCACAACATTGCGTCTCTCCATAATCGGCATATGCTTCACACCACATTGCAGCTCGTGAAACTTTTTCCAAATCGCCAAAAACTTCTTGTAGGTGCCTGGCTGCTTTGCGTATCGTTGCTTGACTTTCTTCACAAAATCCGCACCAAATGTAGATGAGCCAATAGAGGGGATGGTAGCTTTTGTTGGAGTGCGGGAAGAAGACATTTTCTTGTGTTAGAAGAAAGAGAGGGCAAACACGATCAGAAAAGGGTTAGTCTGAAGGACCAAAAGACAGCGACGAAAGAGAGAAGTTACTCTAACAACACACAAAAGCACATTGCTGTATGAGTGATGAGTGAGTGAGAGGTAGGAGAGTGAGAGCGCGTTTGTTGCCAGTCATCGCGAGAGCACGATCACATTCGATTTGTCATCGCTGGCTTCCACAGAGGACGTTACGCTGCATGACTGTGATTGTGCTGATAGATTAGATTTGATGTGTTTGTTGTTCAACTAGATGACGCCGTGTACTTCTCACATCTGTTGTCTGTTGCGCTAAAGTCCGCGCGTGAATATTGCGTGCGTGCAAATTAGTACTATTAGTAGATATGTTCATGATCACCTATCCGAGTACATCAGTGACCAAGCCAGATGCAACAAAAGCACAAATGTCACATGACCCATTGCACAATCGTGTGAATTAGTGTCAAGTAGAGATGGTTGAAGTACATGGGCATTACACACATTACACCAGTTGTCATCAATTTTACTATCCTCACTCCATTACTATTTGGCACAATTGTATTCGGTTGCCATCATTCGAGCAGCAAATCCAATTTCCAGTAATGTTCAAACACACACGGGCGTGCACACAGGCCAATTTACAGTTGGCACTAATCGAAAGAAATCAATCTCGATAGATCAATCAAAATGATGAACGATTAGACAGGTCAAGGTAATGTTGGTACAGTTGGGTACTTTTTCAGGCGATGTGTTTAAAGAGATTCTTGAGTAATGAGTGCTGTAGTAGTTGTACTGACTGTGTAGTGATTTGACAGACATGAAATTTTGGTTTATGTTGAGCGGGGGTGAGTTTGCAGTCAGCTTTGTTGGTGTATCTATGATTCCATTGATTGAACAAATTGAAGTTGCCCAGCTGATTGAATGGCAATCTAGTATTGGTGGACAAGATGTCTGAGTTGTTATTTGACCAGTAGTTCAGTGTCTGAAGCCCTTTGTCGAACGTATGATTTATCAACAATCTATTGCTCAACAAGGTGATAGGCGTTTTGCGAGGCGTTCTTGGTAGCGAGGTTATGTAAAAAAAGGCAGAGGAGACTGTGTTGTTGCCTAACTCTAGACCAGCACTGGAAACGGGTCCCAGTAGAAAAGGTGACCAAGAAGATGCGATAGAAGGTGAGTTGTGGAGTGGTGTTAACTTTGAGCAGAGATGGCTACCAGTGACAAGTAGATTTTTTGACTGAAAGATTTGTTTCCACTTTTAAGGAGATTCGAGTTGTTCGAACATTACAAGAGATGAATTACATGGCATACAATAATCAGCTCGTTGCATGTGTGCTTCTTCACTGTGCACTGAACAGTTTTCACGCGGTCTCGACACTGCCAACCAACAACCGCAATGAACAGTCCGGTTGAGCTGCTACGGCGTGATATGTGAGAGCATCAAAGCAGAAAGTGCTCGTTGCTGAAGATAATCAGAGGATTCAGGCATTGGTTGTACGATTTGCCGAAGCAAATTAGACTATGAACAGTGGCGAGAATGGGTCATTGGTGGTGATGCTTGATCGATGATGATAACAAGATTCGTGATTCACTTTGCGATAGCAACTGACTGACATATCAAACCACATCGGCACCATCATCTAGGGGTCGACTATGGCGTATTGTGCTTTGATCAGTGTCACATCATTCAGCACGCATCGAGTGGTGCCGCTCATTACGTTCACGGATTGCGGTGTGGAACTGTATCCATCAGTGCTCCGCACAATGCTCACTTCAGTTGCTCAAGTCTATTATAAGTTTGAATTCCACTCGCACGCTCTCGGTGGAGTGATGCCACATGATGCCAGTGGACACACAATCGCCAGCACTTTGCAGCCAACGGCCAATTGATTGTATTGCTCGGCACAATGCTCACTGTAACTGATGAAATTAATCTAATAATTAGTGTGGATTACACTCACACGCACTGTGGCCCAGGCCGTAACTCACTCCAAAAGTAACACAAAGAGATTGCAAAACGAGATTGAATTCGTTCCTGAGGATAATCCTCCTTTCCTTCTTTCTAGAAAATCTCTTACAAACTTTGTACACCTCGACGTCCTCTTCGGCATCGTCCGCCTTGTCCTCAAGAATGCCATTCTACGCGATCAAATTAATGTCTTCATTGTCCTACGGCAGTTGCGATTTTTGTACGGCTTTGTCCACTGCTCATTCTATGGTTTGACTGATGTTTGTGGCGGAACTGTCCGCGAATATAGCTCCGAGAGTACTGCAGGGAGAAATCATTTTTTTATATGACTACTTATCTAATTGATTTTGGTTTTGATGTTTTTAATTTATCCATTGTTGTTGCTGCTGTTTTGGTATGAGCTGCACGAGATCAAGTTGAATATTGCAAAATTCGACACATTTGCACAAGTGATCTGAGTATTTCGAACCAGAGTGGCAGTCACCTCAGTTGGCGTTGGTGGCACTGATGACAAAGATAATGCCTGGGCATCGTTCGCCATGAAACTTTCTTCAAACTATCCTTTGAGCTGAGGAAACAGACATAAATAGAGATAATAACAAAAATGTTCACTGAGGCCAGATCGGTGTAATACAAACTCGGTCCGAGGCACCGGACTTTGATGTTGGCACAACACTAGCTCAAATCGATTCTGGCTATGGTGGTTTGTCTGGCTTGGCTGACTGGTCGAGCTGTAGTGGAAGAATCCTCAGCGAGTGGAGAGGATGTGAAAGTGAACTGCGAGGGATAGAGAGCACAGGCACACAAGTGCCAGGCTGGCATCGCTTGACCAGTCAAACGCACTCCTTCAGGCACCAATGCTTTACTGCCTTAGTGATGATTATAGACAATTCTCAGTGGCAAGAGGTGTCACGCGCTTTATGAACGGGTCGCCTCAGTGGCAAGATTTTGCCTTACTACTCACGTGACTAGTCTCACATTCAATTCAACTGTTTTGTCAACATAACTAACATAAATCTACCAAAAAATAATTTATCGGCAAATTACCAATTCCTAATCCACAATTTGGATACTCCAATACCAAAATATCCCAAATCCAGTCTAAAAAATCGGGCCCACGATTAAAGAGAAATTATTTTGGCCTCACTGAACTTTGCATACTGGTGGCCTAGTGGTCAAGGCGTTTACTTTGCAAGCGTAAGGTCACAGGTTCGATTCCCGGTTACGGACCATTTTTTCGGTTTATTTTTAATTTCTTTTAAGCTAGAAACGATGATAACTACTTAAAATCAAGTTAAAAACATCAAATTGTTCAAATTAGTTTAGTTTTGGTGACTTTTATTCGAATTGTATCTTACCTTTGAAGAGCTTACAAATTGAGACATAAATGTGAAAATAATAATGAATTGCATTGGAAAACATTCCAAAATGGCTTAAATATCAATTATATAAGTGTTTCAACTAAAAAAACCTCAAAGTAATTCAAAAAAATATTCCGTAACAGGGAATCGAACCTGTGACCTTACGCTTGCAAAGCAAACGCCTTGACCACTAGGCCACCAGTATGCAAAGTTCAGTTCAGAGGCCAAAATAATTTCCCTTTAATCGTGGGCTCGATTTTTTAGACTGGATTTGGAATGTTTTCGTATTGGGATATCCAAATTGTGGATTAGGAATTGATAATTTGCGGATAAATTATTTTTTGGTAGATTTATGTTAGTTATGTTGACAAAACAGTTGAATTGAATGTGAGACTAGTCACGTGAGTAGTAAGGCAAAATCTTGCCACTAAGGCGACCCGTTCATAAAGCGCGTGACACCTCTTGCCACTGAGAATTGTCTATAGCAGGCATGCGGAAACTTTTTGAGGAAAAGTCCACCGGGGTGGACATTGAGAGCCTCAAAAGTCCACTGTAATATTTAGTTCGGTAATATAGTAAAATTTTTAAAGTTAAGTATTTTCTAACATAAATCCCATATATGTTTCTCAGCACAATACGATGGCACAACTTCATATCACAATTACTAGTTAATAGAGACGATAAAGTAGTTAAGGTTTTGACCAATCACTGAAAAAAGTGGTTTAGAAGTTCCCTAATGCATTAGGATTATTGTCGAAAAACCCTAACGTGTTAGGGGTAAAACCAAATGGATTAGGGCACTGTTCCCCTAATGCGTTAGGGCTTGTCCCCTTACCCATTAGGGAAACTAGTTTAAAGCCTAATGTATTTGGGCTTAACCCCTAACTGATTAGGGCTTTAAACCAAATACATTTGGGGATATCTGGGATTTTTTCCTAAATATTCTGGGAATTTTCCGGGAATTATTGCGTCATTTAGAAATTTCTCAGAAATCTGAATTTAAATGATTTATTATATTATGCAAAAAATAGTCACAGATAAAAAGTACACTAACTATCTTCAAGCATTCTAATTATTGGCGCTGTTTGCTTCTGGGCCATTCATTTCTGCATGATTATGCAGCTTTCGATTCCAATTGACCAAGGCTTGACTTGTACCATTTTCAGAACTATTTCACTTTTTGAGTGTCTTAGCATATTCAGCTTTTTCTTGTCCACCAACGTAATTGAAGAGTTGACCTGTGCTGAGGTCCATCGAAGTCAGTGTGGTGATTTGTCTCATCATGATCATATCTTTAAGAATTCATGTATTAACAAATGATTATAAAGTGTGATATAGTTTACCTCCATGCATGTTCTCCATAGTCTTCGCCATAATAGTAATGTCTTGAGATAAGATGTCCAATGAGATCCTTAAAAATAACAAAATTGTTACCTTATATCTGAATAGAGAATCATATATAATACAATCAAAACAACTTACTATGATAGTCGGATCTTTCTTGATGAGTACTGATGCTTTCTTGCCAGTAAAGAACTGTTCCATCCCATATTCAGTTTCGCCAGAAGTAGAATTGGAATTGTTTTAACTGTCATTTTGCAGTCTTGCAGCAAACGGAGACTTTAAATAAAAATGGGATAATGTATTGAGATCTAAATGTTTGAACAAACATACCATTTGAACTTGACTGGTTGATTTTATAGGTTTGGATTGTATAGATTGACAAAAATAATAAATATTTCTTCAAAATATGTTCGAATGAACTTATAATGTAAAGATAAAGGTTGTTTTATCTGTTTTAAACAGGAGGAGAGCTATATGAATGCTAATTTGATAAAAATTTCCCATTGTGATGAGATTATGATTGTGTTGAGGTGTTGATGGTTGAAATTGATTGATTTGTTGTAGATAAATATATTGTTGAGACATTTTTGAGTTGTTTCAAAAAGATGTAATAGAGGAATGTAAGAGAATAAGCAAACTCAACAGTTTAAAACAGAAAATGGAAAGCTTTTGAGGACAGTTGGAAGAACAAAGGCGAGTAGAGCGTAGAAGAAGAGGCCAAAACAAGCAATGCCAATGAGTAACCCTACACTAGTGGTACATGAGTTTCGTTGTGACTCACTCAACGGTTGTGAGTAACTGCTGCCACTGGTGGGTGACATCTCAACAACAAACCCCTAATCCATTTGGACAAACCCCTAATATGTTAGGGATTTTGAAATGTCCTAATCCATTAGGACATATTTCACCACATTCCGAAACGTATTAGGGAATTTTGCGATTCCCTAATGCGTTAGGTTACATTTGCCCCCTTCCCCAAATGAATTTGGGCATGAACAATAAACCTAATGCATTTGGGGTCAGACTTTTTCAGTGATCCGACCAGTCGAGTCTAGTCGATCATAGTATTACCCACAATTGAATCCAACAATATCGGAGTACAATTAATTAAACAGATTGGTTTATTATTTGAATTGGATAATGTATCAAACTCGATTCCAAACTAACCGATTCTTATACAAATGCTTAATTTTTATTTTAGACTGAGAGGCAAGGGCAAACTACTCAATTAGGAAATCGTCTTTTCCAATTGACAATTAGTCCTTCCTCAGTTAGTTTTTTAATGTTTTGAGACTGTGAGAATCTGTATTGGGATTTTTGGACATAATCATTCAATGTAAAACTGGAATTTTGTTTGAACTTTTCGGGTAAAGTACTAATTAGAGACTGTTAAATTGTCAAGATATACGTTCATTCTGTTCTCATTTCATTTTTTTTTATAGGCAACCAATCAAACTTGCAAATTATTGTGGTTATTTCTAAGAATCAATGTCCACTAGTGGATATCAGAATTTTTCAAAAGTCCACCAGTGGACTGATGTCCACGGTTTCCGCATTCCTGGTCTATAGTGATGATAGCAAGAAGTCACCGACTGGTCGGCCTGGCTGTAATCGCCATAGAATGATCACATAGATCGGTACCGATTGATCTATGATTACCAATTAGCCAACCGAGCCATTTGCCAGTCTACTGGTGCCAGTGCACCACAATGCCTGATCGATATGTTTGTGCTGTGTGTGTTGCATCAGCCTATGCGGATGAGCGTTCATACTAGCGGCGATGGTGGTGGTGATGGCGAATGCATACCAATGGCTTTAAGTGTGGGCTTAGGATCGAGTACATGTGTACTGGCAATGTATGCCTTTGTGTCCACAGTTTAGAGTGCATTGGTGGTGGTGCTTGTGATTGCATAGAATTTAGAATTAGATTGGTCACGAGTGAGCATGTGACATCTTCGCTCTCACCTGTGGCACATCAAACGAGAGAGTAATCAAAAACAATCGATACTTGCCAGCCATCGACATCATTATCATCATCAACAACATTGGTAACATTCAATCAATCTATGTAAACTTTTATTATTACAATCACAAATTGCATAATAAACTTAAAACAGTATAAGTATCACTTTAGAACATATAATAAAATAAAACAGTCAATTCAAGGTCAACTGCTGTTTTAAATCTTCTATTGTGAGATTTTGCAAGTCTAATCTTCATCTTCATCAACACTGATGATTACTGAAATATGGTGCTGTGCTGAGCAGTCGGCAAGTGGCATCATCACGTGAGACATACAGAGCAGCATTTCCTCTCGGGCCACCAGTTGTCCGTCTTCTTCCTGCTCATTGTATTCGCACAGGCCGCACTGACGATTGCCTTGTTCTGCTACCCCAATGTACGCACTCACAGCCTGCAAGTTTGGCATTGTGTAGGGAATGTTGAACAGGGACAAGTCGTTGTGGTTCATTAGATTTGCGACCACCAATCCGAGGGTCTTGACCGATGGCAGGCGACAAAGTGCCTCTTCACTGTCATCCTCGTCATTAAATTGAAAGTTGGGAATCGTGAGATGCAGATGGATCACGTGGTTCAATTTAGACAAGCAACGAAAGACAGACTCGATTGGCGACTGTTCAATCGGTTGGATGGTGAGATCCAGAGAAGTGATAGCATTGAAGTTCGAACAGAAACGTTCTAGTTCACCAAGCATCAGATCCACACCATGAATAAGATCGAATTGACCCCAAAACTGTCGTCCAAATCGGTAATAATCTTGCAGTTCAGTATCTGGCCACCAAAGGTGACGGTGGTACGAAAGCCTGAGTATGGCATTAGGAACAGCGTTAGCGCGGATTGTATTCAGTAAAACATCACTAGTGTCTTGGGAGTGAAAGTAGAAGCTTTCCAGTTGAGCCAGGATTGGAAACTCCAGTTGGACATCTCTGCCAAATGTACTGAAACCAAAGTTAACGAACAAAAGTGACAAGCGTCGAAGTGATGGCATTGAATTGATTTCTGTGAAGAGATTTGAGCATGCAAAAGTTCGGGCGAAAGGCATAATTTCTTCAGAATCTATGCGTAACTTGAGCGACACCAAATTGAAATGATGCTGAAGCAGCAAAAGGACAACATTGAACTCAAGCTGATGGATAGCTCTTATTCGGATAGCCACCTTGAGAGTGGTCAAATTGGGAAAGGTGACTTTCACTAGAATCAGTGCATTCCTGTCCAGACTGTCGATGTGTATCGAGTCAAACGAATGCAGTCCCGGTTGAGCGTACATGAAGGTGCCATCATCGTTGAGCACGCGTCTCGCTTGAGGATGCACTGGTGAGGTGAAGTCAGGAATGGAACCAGCGACCACCAGTATCAGTTGACGTACTTTCCGAGTCGTCTTTCGCTGCAATATTAGCCAATTTCTGCACACGAGTGGCACCACAAGAAGAAGTTCACGTATCGGTACATGAGAAAATACCATCTCTAGGCATAGTTCGGGAAGAAAGTTGACAAACCAAACCACAGTTGGATCTAAGAGAAAATGAGAGTACAAATTAGTGTGAGTTAGATGTAAATGAGTTTGTCAACACATACCAGGTAGAGTTGCCACCGCTTCAGTGTAAAGATGGAGACAGACTTGCTCAAGAGTCATTTGGTGTCGAATCAACAGTGCGGCAGGACTGTCTTGTGCCAGGATGCAACCTCGAAACATTACTCCGATCTTGTTCGCCATCTTAGCCTCGTCTACGTACTTGGTGGTGATAAGTACGGTGACATTGTCTACCTCACAGAGACGAACTAAATACTCCCATAACTCTGTGCGCATCAGTGGGCTCATGCCAGCGGTAGGTTCCTCCAGAACGAGAAGAGATGGTCTGTGGATGAGAGCGATTTCCAATGACACTCGACGTTGCTGTTGCCAACACATCTGCCCGATCTGTGGTGGTATATCGATCAGTTGGCCAGTCAGAGGCAAGTCAAATAACTGCACCAAAAATAAAAATCGTTCTTCGAATTGTATGTCACTCACTCCATAGCGAGTGCAATAGTGGCTCAGTGTTTCACGAATGGTCAACCCAGGTGACAGACGAATGTTTTGCGGCAAGTAGCCAATAGTAGAGCCGAGCACACGAGCCGAGTGTGGTGGTTGACCGAATACAGATATAGAGCCAGAGGTGAGGTTGTGCATGCCAAGAATGCAGCGAATGAGCGAAGACTTACCACAACCACTTGGACCGAGAATGGCATAGATCGAACCACGAGGTGCATCAAGGGAGAGGCCATTAAGGACATTAAAGACAGGCACATTGTTGTGATACGACAGAGTGACATCACGGGCGTAGATGGCCACCTCTTGAGGAGCATTGTTCTGGTCAGCCTCGACTTCAGGGATGCCTTCCGCTTGCATTATGAGGAAAACTCAAACAGATGAGTGGTATAGACCAAAACAAGGTAGAGAGCACCAAGTCTAGAAGGGAGAACAACAAAAGTAAGCAAAAGCAGAGAAAAGGAGAGCAACAAGCAAAAAGTGACGACAAAATGTGCGAGAGTGCACGGCACAAAACTGAGCAACCTTTTACACTCGATCGGTGCCGATTGCTAGAACGTTCTGCACTGTACCGTGATGGTGATGGCGCTGGATGTGACGGTGTCCTTGTTTTCGCACAAATCTATTCAAAGGTAGAACACTTTATGGTGTTTGACCTGATGCCGGCTGCCTCAATGACACTCAACTCTCGAACCTATGATCATCATGCACGTTCTCCTTGAGTTGACCTCCGTTGAACAAAAGCCGACGGTATACTCGTTTAACACGGAGAAATGAACATTAAGTGACTAGTTACTACATACTATCGAGCGTACTTTCCAGTATAATTTGAATGACTGTATGGTTACCGAGACCCATGGCAGAGTGCCGTGACTGAGTGCAGGCACGCAGCCAAGTGGCCGGGTGCTGAGTCCAAGACGGGGGCAGAGTGCAATCACACAGTCGGATGGTATGATCGAGTAAACGAGCCTAGTGAAGGACAACAGTGACAGACAGACAGACGGTAGACAGTCAAGATCGACACGGACAACACACAGACCTCAGTCACTCAAACAGACACAGAGATCAATCGAAAGAATTCACTTACCTTACAAGAGTTCAATGGACAGTAAGCAGGTGTGCTTGAATGGACACTGCTGGATCGAAAGGAACGTTGAGAGCAAAAAGGTCTTCTTCGGTTTCGAGATGATGACAACAGTAAAACGCCGAACAAACGAGAGTTGAGTGAAACAACTGACAGGTAGAAACAAGAGAAGACAAGTGAGAGAGGCGTATGATGATGTGTGTCTTGTACGAGAGACTGTCTAACTACTCACATGCACACACACAAAGACAGAGGCACATGAGTGAGTAAACTGATTATGACCGTGTGCAGTGGTGAGGGTGGCGATGTATGCCAACCGAACTGATGCTTTGGTGGTGGTGCTGCTGCTGCTGCTGCTGCTGCTTCTGTTGCTGATTGCGCCCTGTTGGCGAGTAGGCTCGATCTTATCGTTGGTGTTGATTGACGCACACACAGACAATGGTCCATCAAGTGATGCGAGTGATGTTATCAGAAAGAGGACGGTGATGAGATGGCACTACTGCCCCACAATCAGTTCATTGTGCAATGGACATACATTGGTATTGATGATGATGGTTGTGTGATGGCGCTTTATGACACTGCATGTCATTGACTAACTGTGCCCGTTTATTGTGCAAACACGTTCAAACTAGCCGACACCGAATTGGACGCAGTCGTAGACCGACTTGTGATGATATGTTCTTTTGAGTAGGCAGAAATAATCACCAATTGGCGACATCTATTGGGTTAGAATGGAAGTTATTTGCTGGACCGATTGGTGTATTTAGATTATGTAAAGTGGCAAACGCACTCGAATGGAACACAGTTAATTGTGCACGACTACTGTAGAGTACTAAGTAGAGTGCATTGGATCTGTTGATTCGTCTATTTGGTTCATGAATTGATCAACTAGGATGTGTATATGAGTGCTGTGATGTTTTGGAGTGTTTGGCCAAATGGTCATGTGCTTGTTATGATCCCCGATGAAGACAGACTACGACAAAGTGAAGGACAGTACAACACTGCCAGTGGCACAGTCTCTGAACCATTCACTGTAAATGTTATGATTCTCAGTCTGATTTGCACCAGTCTGATGTGTGCTATGTGCTTAGCACATCAAAGACAAAGTGAAACTAATACACCTCAAGTATTTCAATGTGCGCTCTCATTGACGGTCCATTTGTATGACAAGCCCATTATGGCTTAACACTCGGTCATCGATTGCCTTCATGGCATCACTTCAAACAAATATTATACACTGACGCAAAGCAAGCTCTACCAATTGGTTACCATCATAACATGCATGTGAACTTGTAGAATGCACACAAGGCCAACAATTACACACATCAACGCACATTGAACTTTAAACTTTTCTCGGTCCAAACTGGTGAGTAAACCCGACAAAATCCAAATTAGATATATTGCCAGTAGCACAAACTTTGAACCACATTTCTTTGTTGTTGTGCCGAGTATCATGATCACCGAGTGCATTGCGCAAAATGCCAACACACTACACCTCGACTGTGGGGAGTGTGAACAAAGTGTTAAATCTACCACCAGACATGTTTGCGAGTGCAATCGTGCTATTGGTGCAAGGATGATCACTTTGGCATAGAAAGTTGAGATGGACGGGCTGTTCGTCCGACCCTTGCCTACTTAAGATCATAATTGATTTCGCTTTGTTTAATTTATTTTGCCCTTAAACGAGTGCCATCCTTTCTCAAGTATCCCTAGCATGATATTTGGCCGTGGCTCGCCACCGCAGCCGAGTGCGTGTTATGCCCGCCAGCGAGCTCAAACAAGTGGTTCAACTCAAATCGATACACCAAGTGAACGGCTCGAGGCAACTGCTTTGCCAAAGAATAGCTTGCTAGAGCATCCCACTAGGCCCTTGTTTCTAGTGCGCAATGTTGATCATCGGATGGCATAGAACGAATGAGAATTTGAGAGCTTTTTTTCGTGTTTTATGTGGAATTTTTGTGTTTCAAGTGCTATTTTTGGGTTTTATGTGGAATTTTTGCGTTTTGAGAGCTTTTTTCGTGTTTTATGTGGCATTTTTGCGTTTCAAGTGCTATTTTTGCGTTTTATGTAGCATTTTTGCGTTTCGAGTGCTATTTTTGCGTTTTATGTGGCATTTTTGCGTTTCGAGTGGCATTTTTGCGTTTTGAGAGCTTTTTTCGTGTTTTATGTGGCATTTTTGCGTTTCAAGTGCTATTTTTGCGTTTTATGTGGAATTTTTGCGTTTCAAGTGCTATTTTTGCGTTTTGTGTAGCATTTTTGCGTTTCGAGTGCTATTTTTGCGTTTTATGTGGCATTTTTGCGTTTTGAGTGGCATTTTTGCGTTTTGAGTGGCATTTTTGCGTTTTGAGTGTTATTTTTGCGTTTTCTGTGGCATTTTTGCGTTTCGAGTGCTATTTTTACGTTTTGAGAGCTTTTTTCATGTTTTATGTGGCATTTTTGCGTTTCAAATTCTATTTTTGCGTTTTGTGTAGCATTTTTGCGTTTCGAGTGGCATTTTTGCGTTTTGAGAGCTTTTTTCGTGTTTTATGTGGCATTTTTGCGTTTTGTGTAGCATTTTTGCGTTTTGAGAGCTTTTTTCGTGTTTTATGTGGCATTTTTGCGTTTCAAATTTTATTTTTGCGTTTTGTGTAGCATTTTTGCGTTTCGAGTGGCAATTTTGCGTTTTAGAGCTATTTTCGTGTTTTGAGCTGCATTTTAGCGTTTTTAGAGCTATTTTCGTGTTTTGAGTGGCATTTTAGCGTTTTAGAGATATTTTCGTGTTTTGAGCTGCATTTTAGCGTTTTTAAAGCTATTTTCGCGTTTTAAGTGGCATTTTATTGTTTTTAGAGCTATTTTCGTGTTTTAGCTGCATTTTACAGGCATTGGCCAGTGATCAGTGACGACGGTGGTTCTGTTGGTAGCAAGGTCGAGCTCTACTGGTGTGCGCTCATGTTGTTACTTACTGTATGTACCAGGTGCATTGTATCGCAACCATTTCGATGACGCACACTCCCATCAGTTTCATTCGCCTGTGTGACATTAGCAAGTTTGCGTATTCGCGCCCAGGCAACTGTCGATCCAGTATATCTGCGGACAGTGTTTGAGGTGAGATTTCGAAAACGAACGATCAAACACTTAACCGAACACTGCTAGATTGGGATGTTTAGCCCATTAAGGATTCGATTTGAAACACGAACTCACTTCTCTCATTGAGAGATAGGGCGGTGTGTGTGTGTGGCGGTGGTCCATTAGGCAAGTTACTGAATCTAGAGAGTCGAGCTGAGCATCACGTTCGGTTGGTATGGTCAGTCTATTAGTAGTGTATTACAACCAATTAGTCGATCAGTTCAAAAGATAATCAAGCTGCTTGAGACATTACCGAAGTGGTGAGAGGTGCTAGCCCTAAAACAATTCATCTTTGTCACTGAGAGCTGATGCACTGGTAATGTCAACAGGCAATTCAATGTTCCATAAGTCACTTCCGAGAAAAATGAGAACGAGACAATCCACAAATAATCCAAATAGATGCATTCTGAGCATTGAGTCACTTGCATTCACACTAGGGTGGCAAAGTTGTCCGTGCAAGCTGGCCGGAGTCCAACTGTTCGCTGTACTGACGTCACGAGGGTAATTAACGCGGGTAATTGATCTATTTAATTGTAATTGTATATTATACAGGTGTTGCTGCTTTGAAGAAGTTTGAAGATGTAATGAAGAAAAACGACGGTTTTGGAAAACTTGTAGCTCTCACTAAAGAAAATGAAATCTACGATTACTCCGCAACTGCATCAACAAGAGTCGAACGGAAGTTTAAGACAATGAAGTTTGCGCTTGGAAAATTAAGACATTTCAAAGGACCCAATCTCAAGATGGCTATGGAAGGAACTTTCTATGTGGAGAATGAAGAAAGAAAATTTCGACAATTAGTACTACAAATGACCATTTTAATCATAAATTAACCTAATTGAATAACTATTAATTATAATCTTAACATTTAACTTATAAAATATGTTTTTACCTAGATCTACTCTATTTAATAGAGTCTATCCTATTCTAAAACAGATACAGGTCTTTGTTAGTATTTTGATCCCATCCCCCTACTCACTCAATTAATTACAAACAACTAATCATTACTAATAACTAACATAATTCTAATAAATTCTTGCACAGTGCATGATAAAACACACAATCATTGTGCTTGCTTACATGATGTGATGTTATAACATTTATTTTAGACATCAAGATCACCAGAGTTACCCGATTCACCAAGAGTATATTTAAGATATACTAATGCCGAAATCTCAAGAAATTTCAAGATAATTTTCAAATTAATCGATTGGATTATATAATTGCATAATTTTTACCTTTCAGTTTTAGTTTTTTTCTACCATTTTATCCGAGAACACGTCACAGTTTCACTTATTTCCTAAGTTTACAATTTATTAACTAATTTTGTTTTGCAGTGTGAATCCAATGAAGATAAAACTATTTCTCAGAAAAATTATTTCATTCTAAACAACGAAGACCGAAAAAGAAAAAATGAGAGCAGAAAACCCAAGAAAGAAAAGCGCAGACTTGTTCCAAAAAAATTATTCCAATCTCAGGATAATTAACATTTGTCCTATTCTTTTCTTTTACTCTTATGCTTTCCTATCCTTTAATGTTTTCTTTCAAAAAATAATTATTGTTAATAATTATTGTATTTTTTCACTTGCAAGTTTTCTCAGATTCTTAAGAATCTATGACTGATTATTTAGTTTGTATGTCAAAATATATGTGATCTTTATAATAAATTAGCATAAATTATTGATTAAAAAATGCTTACTGGTGGAACAAATTTTGATTACTAATTGGCAGTTTGTGATTTTGCAAATTCACAATAAATGAACAGTGGTGGGACTTTTGAAATGGCCTTTTTGCGTAAGAACGCATTTTCTGAATACGCCAGCTTCTCCTGCGCGTATCACAAACAGAACAAATGTTTATTACCCTCGTGACGTCAGTACAGCGAACAGTTGGAGTCCGGCCAGCTTGCACGGACAACTTTGCCACCCTAATTCACACTCTCGCCAAAGCAACACACATGTACACTGTAGAAAGTGCAATCTTCTGTTTCTCGTAGAAAGGTAGACGTCGAGTGATTATCTTGTGTCGGTCTGTTCTATTGATGACATGATTTAAACTCGCTTATGCTCACTTGGACAATTGTTGGAAGTGCATGACAGTCGAATAAATCTACTCGAGAAATTAATAGGCCACTTACCCATGGTGACTCTACCTGATATTGGTGCGTGGTCAAGTGCAATGTATTGTTCAGTTAGTGTCAAGTGAGAATTATCACCCGAACTCCACCCAAATCAGAGGATGCAACACGATCGAGGAGATAGCGAATCGAGTTTATGCATAACACCGACACAATCAGCACATCACACGGTACACTGACCAGTGCGCACATTGTCTCTACTCTCTCAACCAACAACCGAATTATGAACATTTGGGGAAATATACTGTGACTAGTAGCGTGAGAGCATTGCTTCAAAACATGCTCGTACCTTCTTCCAAGTAGAGAATTCAAGCATCGGTTGTACGATTGTACGGCTGTACGAAGCCAATTAGACTATGTAGTAATAGCTCATTGGTGGTGATTCACGAGTGCTTCACTCGATCGCCTATACAACAGACCAAGCAGTCGAGTCGAACACTGTCACAGCAAACACCGTAGTATCCACTTAGCTCCACGGCAGTGAGCACAGTGATGGGCAGATTGTGATATTCGGTCTGCACAACCGATTCACCAGTCGTTAGGCTAACTGCACAGCGGCTTCAAGCGCCACAGAAGTGAGCGGAGATTTGTCAGCCTGAATGTTACCAACGGCTTACACGTTTGGAACATTGGTTTGTTCTGTAACTACCTCTATGTAATCTGACTTGTACCACAAATGCCTTCTTCAGACTAATGTCACTGGTTGCATGGCAGCACGACAAATGAGAAGAGGACAGTCTTGAACTTTTCTGTGTGCAGTTCGTTGGTTTGTACATTTCGGTAATTGTTCACACTCGGTCTGGCTTCAGTTAATCTACTTCAAGTAGTTCAATCTTGGTTAGCACAGAAGTGTCTATGAATCGAATTTATAGAAAGTAAATTAGTGGCACCACAGAGGAAAGCTTCCAACACAAACCTTTTCGATATTCTGCATGTAATTGCTCGCCAAGCACTGAGTACTGGCGAACACAAGCAGCAAAATTGACCGCACTATTAGGGTAACTTCATTTCCGATGCCTTTGGGAATTCCGGCACACAGGGTAAACATATAAAGTACCAATCACCAGTATCTTGCCGGCAGGGCCGTCGCTAGTAAATTTGGCGCCTGAGACGAAATTCATGATGGCACCTATTTTTCCCACAAGACGCCTATTTTTAATTACCTTGGTCCCCAAGGTATACATTTTTCAAAATTTTTATTTTGTAAGACTTTTTCGCGCATTCCTGGTACATGCGTTTAGACATAATTTTAAAACTCTTTAGTCAACTAGTCCTAACAGATTTAACTTAACTGGGAAAACGTTGAAACCCAGTTTATTTTGGGCCAAATACGGGCCAAGGGAAACTCGCGGAAAATATCTGCTCCAATTGCGTTTTGTACATCTGCGATGATGAATGACCGTTTGAAATCCTTGCACAGGTAGAGGTCAAGTTTGACCAATTTTTGACCATAATTGGCTATTTTGGATTTGTTTTCTGCATACAAGGGAAAATCGGATTTCTTTAGGTAAGAATTTTGAAGCGGGAAGAGTAGATATTTTGGAACCGGTGTTGGCTAGGTCTAGAACTTCTTGTCGAAAATGAATGTTTGAATTGTTTTTTTGTTCAGTAGATTCCTTCGCTGTTGAAACTGAAGCTGTTTTCCCACTTCTTCTCGTAGTCGCAATCACCACGGAATTCGTGGGCTTCTTTACTGAATTGAAAATGGCACCAGCAGTAAGGGCCATATGGCTCGTAATTGGTTGTGTCACGTCGGCGAGATGATAAGGAGCGATTACGTTAGCGATCTCGAGAGCGTAGGCGATAGTTGTTGCTGAAATTATCTCCAGAGCGGGAACGGTCTTCGGAGGTAAAACGATCTCTGGAAAGAGCACGTTGTTCAGAAAATTTGTTTGATTGCTCAGATTCTATTGCGACAGCCTTAGGAATTGTTTGGCTGGCAAATGCTTGATTCATTTCGTGGATGTTATCGGCAACATTCAAGACTTTGTCCCAAGACATTTTTGCATTGAAATTAAGGTGTTTTGGAGTGCAATCAGAAATCTATAAATCAATCGATTTTGAAGAAATAATTCATCCAACTTTATAGTTCCCACCTTTGATTTCAAAATCAGTAGAATTGTGATGGTTTTCTGTCGCTTAATTGTTCAGTTTCCATAATTTTAGTGAATCGCGATTTTTTTGCTTTCAATGTAATTCTTGATGATTTCACTCTTCAATGTTTCATAATCGTCCTGTTGGTATTTGGTTCATTATATTAGGTACCACATATAGGTAATCGAACTTTTCCTTAGTGCCTAATGGAATGTGTTCGCAAACGCAAAACCAATTTGACACGTCGTCTTCTGACATATCGAGTTTCGATTGGGATTGATTTCGACTGGGATTATTGGTCAGAATCTGGGCTAGTCATAGATTGGAAGTATCTACCGACTTTGAACTTAGCGTGCTCTTGGTTCGGTCACCACAGTTGTGGAATGGAGTGGCAGTCGATTTGAGACCATTGTGTTGAAAGGAGGTTAAATGACAACGCGAGTGAATGAACTTTATTGATCTGGTTGAGTAAAAACGAGCTTTCATGATTGTTGCTTGATTGTGACTGACTGATTATCACGCAATCTCACTGAGCGTTCTGATGAGTAACTTTTCTACCATGTAGGAATTTAGAGAGTGTTGTGTGTGGTATGATACAGATGCAAATCCCATCATGCGGATGGTTTGTTTGTGTCATTTGGGACGACTTGGCGGAGACCTGCAATCCAGCAGTCGCCGGTTCACGACAATATATTTATTTAATTTTTTTTATGAATCGGCGCCTAAAAAACGTCTCATCAGATTTGGCGCCTGAGACGAATGTCTCATGTGTCTCAATAGTAGCGACGGCCCTGCTTGCCGGGATTGCATTGCAGGAAAAAAAATGTAATCCGAGCTGATTGCATGGTGGTTTGCTCCATGTTGGTCGGTACAATGACAGCGTGCCAATCAGTGTCATACATCGCTTAGTTCACTTCATCACTGGTTCTGGTGATGTCGTCCACTATCTGTAGAAATGAAAATGAATTTGAGTTGTCCGTTGGATGAATGACAAACGAATATAAGCAATAATTCAAACATTTGTCAGTCAGGACAACTTTGATGACGAATAGCAAGATGTGTGTGCTATTGAAGAAACATATCGATCACACCAAACTTACCGAGCAGAAAGAGGCGGAATTGTGCAAGTGAGAGTGTGTTTTGGAGATGTTAACGACGACAACGAGAGTCACTTCTTTATACATACGACGAGATGTGGCAGATGGGAGGCTGCATTCGTGCTTACGACAAAGATGCATACGACACTTGGAATAACAAAATAGAACAGAAAACAGACTCGAGCGTGAGGTGAGATGCTGAGATGGAACGAGTTCACAGACACACACTTGAGAGAGTGACTCGAACTTGGCGGTCTGGACACTGGTGAAGTGGTGATGAGTTGAACATAAAGCAAAAGGTTACGGTGTAGTGGTGGTGGCACGAAAGTCGTCTCCAGAATTGCCATTGCCACTGTACTGAACTGAACACTGGTGCTGGTCAATGTACGGTGCAGGTACAATCACCTGTGAATGCATAATTATAAACAAATCAAATCAAATCATACAAACTATCACTTCTCAATTCAAGTTGTAGGCGTCTAATTTCTAGACATTGGGATGCTACGAAATTTGCTGCACTGAGCTCGTGAAGTCGTACTAGTTGACCAGTTGTACTGCGTTGGTGAACCAAATGTTGATGTTGGTGTAGCAGACTCGGCCGATGATGTCTCTGTAATGGAACTTCTCGGTATTTGAACACTGTTTGTGGTTCTGGTGGTGGTGATGGTGATAAACAAACTACTTCACGACAGCGATGAACAATGCGAAAGAGATTATAATCACCAGAGGATGATTGGTCACGTAAGGATAGATGAGAACATTCGAGTT
>JAKIJQ010000598.1:0-23110 GCA_023373905.1 Rhizoglyphus robini | reverse complement strand
AAGATTAAAAGTTGATAATAATTTCTAGACAGATATTTTTACTATACTGAAACTCTTAAAAAGACTAATTTTGTCAACTAATTTTATGAGTCTAATATTATCTAAAAAGGAAACAATTTTTAAATGACTGTATATTATATGTAAATAAATTACAATTGTATAGTCTCGAGAGAATGCATCACTGGGTTCCAGAAAATCTTTTATGTTTGATAATATAAAAATATCTGTGCAATTCCGCTGTTGACTTGTGGCTGTGTGTCGAGTGCAGCCTGGCATTAGTTGCTTTCGTTGGTCAAGAATGTCTGGTTTGTTGATGTTGACAAACCAAAAAGCACAAACCACTTTAAAGGCTCATGAGATGGGGAGTGAGAGTAAGCAATAGACTGAATTTTGAGACTCTGCCTCAGTTTGTAGTAAATCAACAGTCAGTAGACGCCATGGAAATTGTTGGGATCACAGATGTAAAATATGCATTTCACCATGATGTGAAGAAACTAATAGAAAAAATTTGTATAAAATTGAGGAACCATTGGTTGGGAACTGGTGTATCTTAGATGACTGAAAAATAATCTTTGGGGTGGCTGTGGAGTTAAGTTCAATTGTGAACTGTTCCGTTTCACCCACAAAGTCCCTCCAGATGCAACCCAGAACTCCCAACTTTCAAGAACTGTAAAACTGAAAACTTACAGATGTATCTGGAATTCTTATTTATTTGGTTGTTTTTTTAAACCAAATGGGTAATTTTCTCAATTTGAATATAGCTTTGAATTCAAGTTTTTAAATTCTTAGCTGGCAAACTATTTCACTTACTCACTAAATAATTTTATTAAAATGTAACGAATTGAACCCGCTCACGGTGATCAAACTGTATGAAGGTAACATTGACCTCAGGCAACGCAGCATGATTCATCCAGTGAGCGCTTTACACAACAACCCTAGAATAAACAAGTAACTCATGCATTAACTCCCCTGAATTGAAGTTATCTAAAATTTAGTCCTCAAATGGCTTACATCCTTTAGTCATGATTTTAAGTGATTTGACACCTATGAAAGAATTGTTACTGTTGCTGAAGGCCAAATGATATACATTGATAATTTATGTGGACGCAACAGCAACAAACAGAAGGAAACATTTGCTCAAATATCGACAACTATTTTCAGCTATACTCTTATTCCCTGACTGATCTAGAATTAATCTGTCATACAGCTGGGAAAAGAAATGGATCTTGGGCTAATTCAAAAACATTCTTAAACATTTCAATTTAAAATTAATTAATTTTTATATAGATCCTGTCGACAGCATAAGCATAGCATAATGGGATATAAAAGTCGATCGACTTCCCTGAATTACACAACGCTGAGGTAACTGAATGCATGATCCAAAAAGATTGAGAATTCTTCTAGAGAAAACTGTTATATTCCAAAATGTTTCAAATAGAAAATGAAGTCAAAACACCAATGAAAGGTAGTAAAGTTGTATAATAATAATTGAAACTAGAATCAAATTTTATATATAATAGTCAAAACTTCAACTTTTGTAATTGAAATATTTAAAAATTTTATAAATTCTTGAATTTATTTTTGTGTATAAAGTTGTTTTATTATTAATATATGATTCTCTTTATCTATTATTAATAATGTCTTACTAATTTAGACAAATTCGAAACGTTGAAGATATTAGATCTGCTATATTTCTTTCTGATCTTTTTCCTTTCCAGTTTAGGATTCTGGTATCATATTACTCCAAAGCTGCAAACGCTAAAGAATCTGTAAGAGCAAAGGGGAATTGGGTATATGTATCTGAAGGACACTTTTGTTGAAAGTTGGTATGGTGAAAGAAACGATTAGCTTGGATCTTACTTGAGCAATTCTTCTTGAACCACTATAATGAACAAGATAATGATAATTCTGAAAAAGAACATAGAGTTAATAAAACTTTTATACTAACTTGAAAAACCTTCTTCTCTAGATCTTCAAACCACATCTCAAAGCAGTGGAATGGATGCAGAACTAAAAACAATCCACAATGAAATGTATAGTGCCACAATGAAAGTTGATTGCAAAATGAGATTCTAAGGTAGGAAACATGGTCAATGTTTCTTCTGTTTTTAAGTTTTTCTTGTTGATCGTGGCATCTGAAATATGGCCCAAAATGCGCTTTTGAGCAAGAATTTAATGTGATTTAAATGCAAATCCAAATATTTTAATGTAAAAACAAGACATTAAATGCACCTCTAGATGCGACCCTTTTTCTCATTGAATCCTCTAGTGTATATATATTTATTTGGTTTCTCGTGATAAAAATAATAATAGCATTTCAAATCGCGCCTATTCCACATTTTCAAACAAAAGCTTTTTTTCTTAAACCTGTAACTCACAATTTGTTTTGCGATGTATAAAGAAAATCTCCCTGACAAATTCACTCGCTTCTAGCTATCAGGGATAGGCAATAGTTGCCTCTATGCGTGCCAACAGATTGCAATTGTCTGTATATTTAGAAGAAAAACATGTAAAAATAGATATATTGATCATTATACAATGACATTGAACATTCGACAGTGGAGTTGCAAATAAGCTCTGGTCAAGGTCGTTTTCTGGAACAAGATCAAAATAATAGGAAAACTTGACAAGCTTTTTCACTCAAAGACGGACATTAATTTTCCAACTAATTCCAAGTGCGTAAATTGATTTATGCAAGCTTTACATAAATAAAAATGCATGTAAACACATAATATTCACGATTAAAATTATATTTCTAAATGTAAGACAATTCTATAATTTGATGTGATTAAAATATCGCGAGGTCTGAGGATTACTTTATTTTTTTGAACATATGTCAAATGCCGCTGCGAAAAACATTGAACAATCAATTAATCGACATAATATAAACATTTACATGCGTCTACTGCAGATTTTGAAAGTATACATTTCTCACTTTCAACCAAATAATAGAAAAGGCTTAAATTTGCTACCATCTGCAGCAAGATATATTCTCTGTATCCTCAGTTTCGTTCCTGACTCATTGAATGTCTTGAGTAAACAAACACTCAACGCAACATGTTTATTAAACATGGTTCAAGTTGAAGGCCAAATTAAAATTAAACTTTAATTTATTTGTGAACACGATAATATGCGCAAGTACTCGATGATTCACATTGCACTGGATTTCAATTCAGGAATTGAAGAGAATCAAACGTTCTATATAATTTTTAGCTTTGCGCAAAGTCATCCCAACTTGAGAAGACGTGAGCTCATTTCTTTCTTGATGTTTCAATTCAACTGATGACTCGTAATCAAATCTCGTTATTTCAAGCAGTTTAAACTTTGAATACCAAGCTCAACCCACACGTCTAAAATGTCCACTATGAATCAATTCGACATCAACGAGCCAGTTGAAGCATATCGATCATCATGTTCGTGTTTTTCTATCAAAAAACTTATTCTCACAATTGGAACGCATGTCAATTTTACAATAAAAGTAATAATATTAATGTTTTATATCTTTGTTATTTACGCAAGTGCTTTTTCTTCAAATCGTGGTGACATGTATTCTCAATGGGTAGGTATTCAATTGCATAGATTTTTGTGTTCGGTTTGTAAAATGATCATTTTCTTTTCTCAAACAGTCATTACGTTTAGTGCTCATCGCTTTGGTATCAGTTTCCGGTGAAGTATGTGGATTGATTGGAGTAATGGGGGAAAAGACTAATTTGCTGATATTGTATTTTGTGTATGGCGTATTGGAGTTGGTAGTTGACCTATTTCTAGCAAGTCATTCTATTTTCCTACTCGGCCCAATAATAAACTTGGCACTTGACTATCGTAAATTTGTGTTCAATTGGACGGATCTTGTTTATATTTTGACCAGAGCACTGATTTGGTATGCTCTCACATTGTGGTTTATTTGTGATTTGAGAAAAATTGAAAAACGCACCCTGCAACAGGCTCAAGTTTAAGACTGAACGTGGTTTCAAACTAATTGAACTGTGATTTAATTTGAAAAACATTTTTCTCATTTCAACTGCTATTTATCACAAAGTAAACATTATGTTTTAACAATAAACAACATAAAAATAAATTCAAGACAATAAAATTTTATTAAACAATGAATTGATTCAAAACGAATAAAAAAAATTTAAATGATGGAACAAATGCAATGTTTAATTTCCGTAATTATTTAATCAAAAGTTTATAACATTTCGACTTTCATTATCAATCCAACTTGTGACTCAAAGTAAATTTATTTTCGTTCAAATAGTCAATGTATTGTGTATAAAATTGCTTTATGATATTTAAATAATACGGGTAAATTTAAAGTTAAACTATTGGAATAACTTTGAACAAACAAAATTTTGTTGATATTTGAACATAAAAATTCCATAAAATTTTCAAACCAATATTTACTGATATTTGTGCCTGCCATATTTGTTTATGTGTGGGTCTTGGAAATAACTTGTTATTTTGTACTAGAATAGAATGCTTCCCAAGAAATTCTCTTAAATATTAATAATTATAAAATTGAAATTCTCAAAATACATTTTGTTTGTTACAGTGTAAATATTTTGACATTTATTTTATACAATATATTCTCTTTTCCATTCTGTATATAAACTCCGAGAGTCAGTCAAGTTAAGATTGCTTATTATTGTTTGGAACTTTTAAACACAAGTAAACCAATTTAAATTCAGCAAAACATTTTTGGTTTTCAAAATAGAGAATATTTTTGTTTGTCATTGTAAAACAATATGAATTATTCTCGTCTATTTGATTTTATAAGATTGGACGAAATTATGAAAAGTTACCTCGAAGGAATTTGGCTAAAAACAGTTGCCGGGAAATGGAAATTCAAATTGGAATACTATTTCATTGAACTACTTCTTGCTTTGGTTTGTATTCGATGCATTTTGTTGTGGCTTTGTCCAACAAGTGATTTCACCCGGTTGATCGCTTACGACCTATCACTCATGTTGAACACTCCAGCTGAGCTCAATCTGCTGCTCGCAGTCTACGGACTCGGCACAATCGTATACAATCACATTCTTTATGTCAAAAGTGCTACAGACTGCAACACCGCAATGGGATTTATACTGCTGTATCAAATTGTGGTTAAAAATGATACGAAATTTTTCTTGAACAGCAAAGTTGAACTTGACAATCAGAAAGTTTCAATTTTAGTTGTTCTCGAAAAGCAATATCGAGTCATCAAAATCATCTGGGGAATGTTCATCTTTGTGGAATGTCTCTTTTTAAGTCTAATTTACCTTACATCCTGGTACATTCTGACAACTGAATATTTATTCTATTTATTGTTAACTTTCCAAGGACTGGTCTGTTTTGTAGTGTTCAATTTGAACTGCATGTTAGTTAACATGTTTCTCACTCAAATCAGCATAAGTTGTACGATTTTGGGTTTGGGTTTGGGGCGATTCACCATTATAGTGTTCCTTCAACTGAAACAGGTAAACGCGCTTTTGTCCAAGAATCGTTTCAACAATATTCTGCTCAATTGCTTCATTCGTCATCACTCGAAAACATTCCAAATGATTAGCAGTTTCAATCGACACACTTTCAGTCAACTTTTGTTGGTTCTAGTTGTGATCATGTCTCCAGCGAGCACCTACATGTTGTGCGACTTGCAAATCAATGGTCATCACTTTGGCAATGCCACCCTGTTCACCTATGTCTTCTTCATTGCAATTCAGTTGTGGTTTGTTTTCAACTTTCACATGGTGGCCGCCATGTATCGCAATCGAATTCACGCATTTGTCAGACCTTTGATGAGTTTGTGCATTGGCAAAACACGAAAACATCAACAAATTGGACAGGATTTGAAATTCAAAATGCGAATCGCCTTCTATGGACAAAAATTTCATACGACAAATAAGTATGGAATTAGTTATGGAAATTATGGAGCGGTTTCATTTGAATCATTTTTGAAGGTAACATTGAGTTATTTAATTGAATGATAAAACATTTTGTTTTTGTTTTCAGTTTGTGCTGTTGTATGGAGAATTATGCATGTATTGGTATCAGTTGATTTCGTAGCTGAATCATTTCGAATGATAATGAAAGAACTATTTGAACAAACGTGGTTTTAATACTATTCACCTGTTGGATTGATACATCAAAATCGATATGTTGTGCGCTCGACTAATACTAAAGACACAGAAAATGCACAGCCATTTGTACCCAACATAATAGCTATTCCATTCGATTGCTAGCGTGTAAAAGTTCAAAAACAAAATAGCATATAAATATATTTTCTGTCAGGTAATGTTGCATGTTTACAAATGAGTGAAAAATTCAATACATTCGAAACCACACAAACCACAACCAAACCACACAACCACCACAAACCACCAAATCTGTCTTTGTAAATCTGTCTTTGTTAACGTGAATTAAAAACAGGATTTTATTTTTAAAACCAAATTAATTTTAAGTCATTTAACATAAGACATTTATGGGTTTTTGATTAGTTTGATGAGTCGCAAGTGAATAAATTTCCACCTTTTATTGATGGATCGGTTCACCAGTTCGGTGCATTTTCTGGCAATAGTAAAGTATAGTGTTGGATTTAATTAAAAAACATTAACACTCATAACTTACTTTGTCATGAGGAGAGCTAGGTTTGGAAGACCTAGATCGTCAGACAGTTAGATTATGGACAAATGACTTGATATTAAAAGATATTTATTCGGTGCTGTCATATCGACAGTTGGAATTCAAGTGATGAGTGAATACATGAGCGAGTGTGAGAGAGACATTAAATGATGTAGTAGTAGAGTGCATAGAATGTACATCGATTGGACAGTACACTGTAAATTCCCCACTGCCCATATATGCGCACAGAGGTAGTACTGCTCGTGTGCGGTCAGTGCTTGCAATGCAGGGCAGTGAAATGTGAAGTTTGAATTTCATTGCTCACACACAAGCACTGCACGAATATGAGCAGTGAGAACACTGCCGGGAAGCATGCATTATGGCTCATGCAGAATATTCTACCCATGAATGATGAAATGTATGCATTTTAATTGAATTTAAAATCAAAATTATATTTATTAGCAATTAAAGGTAAATTTCAACATTAAATAACGAAAGTTTACACAATTTGCAAGTTTACTAGCTGATAATCGAGTCACAGGTGATACTTAAAGTATTCTTCGAAGTTGCATTCAAACGACTTCATGCAATTTTCACAATCAGTTCAGGAAATGATGGCATTCTGCTGAGTGATGACACTTTGTTCGTACATGGGGATGAAAAAGCACGAACTCAACCTTTATTTTTGCTTATTAGCAAAGAATCAGCATTTTCAGGACTTGAATTATTCGCGATGCTTGGGACATTGATACCTAATTGGGTCCTTATTCCTAATTAGAAATACTTTTCTTTGTTTGATAGCAAATGGAAGGTTTATCATTGAGTACATTCAAATAGAGAAGAGTCAAATAAAATGATCAATCAGCTAGACCTTTCTCGGGTGCATATTTTTGACTGATGATTACGCTGAGCTTGTCAAGAATATTCATGAAAGGGCACATTATGGTTGTAAAAATGTGTGTTTACTTCTATAGCTGGTTCAAAAACATAAAAACAATGTCAACCAGCGAATGATGTGTCAATGATGCGATCAATCTGAATAATGAAGAATTATGGGTTTAAAATAAACTAACAAATTATGGACTCATATACCTTGAACTTTCTCAATTAAAATTTTTAAATCTCGTGAGATTGAAAAAATTTGATCAATATTGTTGAATGAATGATACAACTTGTTGAATTGTCTTGAAAACATTTCATTTCGCGTTTGTTGTCTTGGGTTATTGGACACAATTAAACATTGGACATTAAGTAGTTTCCCTTTGATTAGTTACTCATGAACACAAAGTAATAGGCATGTTGTTTTTGAATCATAAATCAATCGTTAAACTGAAATATCACAGATTAAGGATAAAAACGAAATACACGCAAACATGAACCGTGCGCCAATGAGCCAACTGCACCAACACAAGGCAACACAACACGATCGTCCAACGGACAAATTAAGCGAACTCACAGAGAGCCATAGAGCCTCTCCCTCCTCTCCCTCTCTACACGGGCGAGTTAGGACGAGTGAGACAGGGGGGTCTTTTCGTTGCTCTCATACTTCGTGCGAGTGAAAATAGCAGTACCCCCCATCGTGACCTTTGCTCTTGAAGAGGCACTTAACATATTCAAATTGCAACAGAAGTACATTCGATATAGCCGATTATTAACAATCGATACAATTCCTACAGGGTATTTAGAGTTTATGCAATGCATAATTTATGAATCATTAGTTGTCTGAAATAATTATCACATTAAATTGACCAAAAAATACTTGATCAATTTTCCCGACAAATTGACAGACTATTTGTCCGGTCAAACTACCGAACTGACTGTCTGGAGTAAATAACCGACAACTTTTCCGGCCTAGCTACAAAAAAAATTGTCCGAACTATATAACCGATTTATTAGAGGCTTATTACAGGTCCAATATTTCTCAATATCATAAAGACATAACAATAGGAAGAATATTTAACTGTAAGGTGGCTTATGTGCAACTCACCCACTGCCTAAATATGAGCAGTGTTTATCTACGAGCACATTTCCAATTACCTTCCAAAATATTTTGCTCATGTATGGACATTGCTCACGTACGGGCAGTGGAGTGCTCGTGTGCGAGTTGTGCGCGTATATGCGCGGTGAGGGAATTTACAGTGTAGATGTACATACTAAACCGTACACCGATCCGATGGTGAGGTGCGTGTTGTGCTCTACGCTACAACTTAGCAACTGGATCGTACTTGAAATAGTGCTCCGGACATTGGTACTCATCGTAGTGACAGTCGAGATCGCCGTACGTTGGTCCTTTGATGCAATTCTACAAAACAATTTGTGGTTATTAATATATTCTTAAATTGAACTGAATTTAAACTTTTACCTCGTTACCAAATTTAGATTGCTTTTCAGTTCGTTTCAAGTCAAGTCCTTCAACCCTAAACTCAATTTCCAACTCAACCAAATTGGATTCGTTAATATTTTGAACTTTGACTTCAAACTCAATTTCAAACTATTTGATCTGCTTGGTTGTGTCCATTTTTCATGGTGGTATTTGAATGTAATCTGCAGTCGAAATTCGTGTTGTAGAATTTGAAATATTACTTGTTTCCAACTTGTTTATCCCGTTAACTTTAACTTGCAATAAGTAGAAGTTCAAATTAGAAGTTGTTTTGTTCAACTCTCTAATATTGATTAAAATAGTCTGAGCACGAAGATCGGTTATATGGATAGGAATTTCTAATGGAATTCGAAGAGTTGTTTGTTTTTGTACTTGAATTTGATAAAAAATGCTTTTTTCGTCGTATTCAAGAAATGCAACTTTGGTGACGAAGTTCGTAGGTGGGATTCGATTCGAGTTAATGAGAGTTTGTTGGCCCTGTAATTGAAAGATACATTATATTGAAAATTCTTTTTCTGCCCTTACCTAAAATAAGGAGTTTCTCGGTAGACTGCAAAACCAGAATCATTATAAGTATGCCGACGAAATAGGGGCGAATGACTGAGCAACTGTTTTACCTCTTCCCCAAGTATATTGCTTCATATTTCCATAGTTTGATTGTAAATGTTCACTTGAGTTTGGTTACCTTCATACGGGTAGCAGTTTGCCAAAATGTCACAGACATACAATGGCGTCTCGGAATAGGTCAAAATTGTATAACCAAACAGGGCTGGATTGTTGTACCACCAACCAATAGCTGAACCATCACTTGTGGAAGTGTCAAATTGATTCCTTGGCACAATAATATTCACTTCTTTTTTTTTCTAATCGAACACTTTGAAAATTGAGGATCGTTGAATCGTGGCTCACATGACCAGTGAAAACAAATGATAGATTAAATTGTCCCAGCTGTCGTACGTAGATGTAGGAGGAAAAGCAAAGTACATTAGCCATATCTGAGAATCGAGTTAGGGGGTCTGTTAGTTTTTTGTCCGAAAACATTCATATACACTTCGATTGGCGTTTTGGGGCTTGTTAACAGATAAAAGAAGTACTCCTTGGCTGAATCTGGATCGTTAAATGTGAAATTCATCTGAGCTCGATTTCCTTCCGTGGAGCTTTTGATTACATAGATTTGATTTCCACTGTGCGAGTCAGAAATGAGACTTGAAATCCAAGACGATTCGTCGTGTAATTGAATTTGCTTTGGGCTTATTGAAGTTTTAGAGTTCAAGGTGAGATCCCAAACAGCAAAACCAATTGCACTTTCTTTAAATTTCGAAACGGTAATATTCACCTGATGCAACCTAACATCGTAGTCCGCGTCAATGTCAAAGTGATCTCTCACTGTCAGTTGACAACCAGTGATTCATAAATAGGCAGATCTGGAATTTGATGAAATTAATTCTACATAAAGTAGACCTCGAGACCAGATAGCACACCCATTATGATCAGCTATTCTTCAGGGGTTCCAATAATAAAAAATTAAATGTTAAATTTGTTCGGAAAAGTTGTCATGTATAGGGATACGTGCATTCAAGTGGAATTTTTGGTAATAATCCGCGATTAGAAATTATTACACTCTCATATATTATGATTTTATTGTTGAAAATGATGCTAACATGTTCCAAGAGTATCCCTGAATTTTAGAAAATATGTAAGTGCAAGCTTTCTTAGGGTTTGAATTACTTAAAGTTCAAACAATTTAACAACTTTAGGATAATTTGAAAAATTCAATAGTTTTGATAGAAAAAATTAATACTAAAGCTTGCATCTACAAACTTTTTAAAAATCAGGGATACTTGTGGCACCCATAAGAATGTTTTTCAGAAATAAAATCATAATATATGAGAAGGTAATAATTTCTAATCGCAGATTAATACCAAAATTCCACTTGAATGCACGTACCTCTATACATGACAACTTTTTCGAAAAGATTTAACATTTAATTTTTTATTATTTGAACCCATGGAGAATAGCTGACCAAAATGGGTGTGCTATCTGGTCTCGAGGTCTACTTCATGTAGAATTAATTTCATCAAATTCCAGAGCTGTCTATTTATGAATCACTGGTAGTGAGTAAATTTGTGATGTTTTGGTCCATATGTTGTTTGTTCAATTTTGTTCAAAATTTCCACCTTGAAAACTGTATCATTTCCACGAAGTTGAAGCTTAAATTCAATCACTTGCCAGTCAGTACTGGGAATCACAGTTTGATTCGTAAATTGCAATCCACCGAAAAAGCTTCCAAATTGACTAATCTGTTCAAGACTTTTATCAGCCTCGGTAATTGCATCCTTGGTGAGATCAAACTTTTGAATGTTGTGCAAATGTACGAGTGCAGTTTCCAATGCATTCGGTATTGCTGCTGCACAACTACAAACTAGAACAAATTTCAAAATTTGTTAAAATAAATATACAAGAGAGTATAACAATAAAGCTTTACCTAATATCCCAATTAGGACAAATAGAGTGATCATTTTGTGTGCTGGTTAACTTTTGATTGATTAAACATTAGACAGTATCATTTGTACATCCTTTTAAATATATGTATGCCAAAACAACGTGTAACTATCAGAGATTGTCAAGATAATACAGTACGGTTTCAAATCTATGACTACTCAAAAAGATAGCTGCAAGGTTCACTGTAGCACGCAGTGCAACGAATGTCCCTCTCCCACTGTATCAAACACTTGAGTACTTGTCTGATATATATCTTTTTAACCTTCAAATCCATTTAAAATCACGTAGTACACAACCAATGCAAAAAATGTTAATATTAGATAAAGTAACAACATACCAAACCCATAATCTTTAAATTGGCATTGATGAGTCACTGCTTGTTTTCTACCTATTAAGAAGAAACGTAAATTAATCAATTTACACGTAAATTAATCGTAACATAGTGGCAAAATCGTGTGGCTAAATTCATTCATTCATTCATCATCCATCATCGAAGTACGCAACCACCATTTCTGGTGGACTTGGCCGAGCCCCGAGCAGTCTGATTACAGGCCAAGTTTTTGCTGATCGCGTCGCGTAGGGCGCAATGCATTGTGCCGAATGGGGAACGAGTGAGTGGCAGGCCCACAGCTGAAGATCCCACCGATCTTCCCCCGAGATTCTCCTCGCGCAACCAGGACTGATTATTGCCTCACAGGGACTCACACCTGGTCGAGGATGGCACTAGATGGTAAGTGGTGGAGTGTGGCTAAATTCTGCTTGAATTTCGAATTGCTGCATAGTTTTGTCGAGATACAAGATAATTATCCTGGAACAGTAATGAGTCATCGGTTGAGGTGCACAATTGTGAGAGGAATTTTTATTGTTAACGATCGATCATTTATTGCTTGGTACCTGGTTTGTATCCTCAATCCTCGAATACTCACCACCTTGTATCGTATGTGCAAATTTGTCATGCATGTACTCTGTGCTCTACTATATAATCTTAAGATAAAATTCTGCAATAACTGTCAATGCTATTACTAATCAAGGACATTGATGGATGCATTACCTGATCCTGCTCTACAATATTAGAAATGTTAAGACGCATTACAGAATGATAAAAATTGATTTGGTAGATCAATTTAATCCAATCAAGACAATCAACAAAGGATGTCTTATATTTATAATGTAAGGATGCAATAGCAGATCTATTTAAATCACAATTAATTAATGGTGCTGTATGATTAAAAATGACTCAGTAATGATTTCACCTTACATCACTCAAATCAAATGTAATTTGACTAATACAGACTTCGCTTAAATCATATATAAGTCCGTGACTAAAAGTGACTAGCAGCATATTATCAACTAAACATAGATTTGAAGAAATTTGAGATCAAATCGAACCAATTGAGCCAATTAAACATGAAGTCGACGTTGACTTTTTCTGACATTCGCCTTTTTGGTCACTTTTGGTAATATTTTAGTTTTTACAAATTAAAATTTTGTTGATTTTTTGGTTTGCAGTTTTTATCAATGCAGATCCAGTACATTTGAATCCTTTCAAAACGAACCCAACCCTGGAACGTCTGCAATCGAGTGCCGACAAAATTGACACAAGTTTCGATCAAGCTGTTCGCGATTTTGAGTTGGCCATTGCGACCGTCAGTGACAAGTCACTTTCTACCCTGAAGCCGCACATTGTTGAACGTATTCGAAACGCGAGTGCTCTACTGGTGGACATCAATTTCGAAGTGCAGAATATGGAACGTAATGTATTTCTGGATCGACTTATGGTGGACATTGTTCGACTTTCTGTAGAAGCCCATTTGCGCGGATTCAGACAGATTCTGTTGGAAATCACTGGTGTCCAACAGAAAGTGACTCAATTTGTGCACTATGCTCACTCTGACACGATCTCCAGTTGTGCAACTGTTGCTTCAAGACAAATTGGATCATTTGTTGCGTGCATTCGGTGAAACTGATTATCTACTACAGGAAGCTTATTATCACAATGAAAATTCAACAATCTTCACGAATCACACCAAACAACAATTTTCCACTCATTTTGCTCAAATTCAAGCAAATCTCACCGTTACTCGTAATGAAATGGCTAGTGAATATCATCAAGAGGTGGATGCAATTCGATTGCAGGGCAAGACATTGGCAATTGTACAACAAACTCAGTTTGAATATCAAATTGATGTGCTCAACTATATGATCGAGTTTGTTCACAAGTATGAGCAGCTTTTCTTTAAACTCAACTAACAAGCTCACTAACTTTGTGCTTACATTTAACGAAAATTGTTACTTTTTAAGGTACATTGTTAGATAATAATTAAAATTAAAGTTCCAAATTTCTAAATACTTATAGCTTTGATTTTATCACAAATTGTACTTTAGTTTTTCCTACAAACTAATTACACACATATATACTCTTAAATAAAGAAAATTTTAAAAATTTTCAAATCCATTTCTTCCCTTTCATTAATTTTTTTCAGTGATATGCTTAAAATTAACAGTTTTATTTGAATTTTTTGACTTATTCAACATTATAGATAATTTTGACATATTTTTTTGTCTGAGCGTGCGTAATCAGCGAAGATTATACCACAGCTTTTGGCGTTTTTGCACGAATTATCCTGCCAAAACGACTGAACCGATTTGCATAAGATTTTTAGCCTTAAAATGTCGAAGAAGGGTGTCATAAATACCTGGCATCATTCAAATCTTAAATATAAAATAAGACAAGTAGCGCCATCTAGTGACAAAAAAATGTGACTCAGGAGTTGTTGCTGTTGTTGCTGTTTTAAGCTGACGAGTATCTGAGCTTAGCAATGACTGCTTTGTTTACATCGTTGCGTTGTCAGCAGTTGCTGTAATCGAATCGAACTTGTTGTAGAGTTGTTCAGTCAATTTTCGCACAAGGCAAAGACGTGCATCAAGTCACATGGTGACTGCAAGGGATAATGATAAAGTTTTTTAGGCTGCATTTTGTAAGCCACGTTGCAATATTAGAAGTGATTGATAACACGAATACTACTCTCCAAAAATGATACCATATGGCTAAGAAAATATGATTTGCAATTGCTGAATATTTTTCTTTTTGTCTATCCTAAGCAAATTTCTTGAATCGCGAACATTTTTTTTGTGTCAAATATAAATTAAAGTCTAAAAAAGTAACCTGCAAATATACACATTTATTATGTAATTTTGAACGCCTTGTATTACATTGTATTATCTTACAATAATGTCTGAGTGGTCTTTTAAGTAATAAAAAGATAAACGCGCACAAACATGTATTGCTTTAGTGTTGCTTTCTATGCACAATTTGGTTTGGCGTGGTTAGTTACGTGTGGATACTGTTGTGATTGAGATTTAACAAGCAAAACAGAAAATGTCATCTAGCTCAGCAAGTAATCCAGAAGTAAAAGAAACTGCCATTCTCACTTGGAATGTCAGTAACATCGAATCTAATGTTTGTTCGTCAAACCTTTTTGCGCCAAACAGCAAAGATAAATTTCGTTTAGATTTTTTTCAAATATTCAATTATTTGATATAAATCACATTTTTACTCGTTTGTATTACAATCTCGTTCAAAACGAATTGCCCTTGCAGTACCGAATTTCCCTTTTGGATGCAAATGGAAACAAACAATACACAAGAGGTGAGAGAATTGTTTATTGTATTGAAATTGAATTTGTTTTATCATTTGTTTTATAGAATATAAATGGAATTACTCCAAAACTGATTATAATATTAGCTATTATAATGTGACCAACTATATATCACATAACAAATTTAAAGAATTAGCACATAATGGTACCCTGAAAATTTACTGTGAGGTTGGAGAATGATTCATTGAACACATTACAATATTTTCTGAAAATTTATGGATTATTTTCTTATAGGTAGATGTTTTGAAAAATAAGCCCCAATTGCCTAGCAGTCTGCTCTTGAAGGAAACAGCCACTCTCACTTGGTGTATCGATGGATTCGCCAGTTTAAATGAACAAGTTTATTCTCCAATGTTTTTTGAGCCAACAAGCAAAAATCAATTTGCTTTATATCTAAATCCAGACAACAAAGCAGCATTTAGTTTTAATCATGTCTTTATCCGTTTGCATTACAATTGCAATCGAGCTAAATTGCCTATGCAATACAGAGTTTCGATCGTGGATGCCAATAGAGCGAAAAGATACACTCGAGGCAAGACAATTTGTTTTTCATTTGAATTTTGTCTAACAATTATTATTGCATTTTAGAGTATGTCTGGAATTACTCCAAATCTGATTATGTCCATAGCAACGAAAATGTGACCAACTACATTGACAAAGACAAGTGCAACGAATTATTAGTGAATGGCAGTCTGAAGATTTACTGTGAGGTTAGTCAAGGTGGTTCATGTTTATGACACATTCGCAATAATTTATATTAATTTAGGTGGATGTTTTGAAGAGCAAAGAATCAGAATCGTCTCCTCAAAATGAGATAGTTCAAACACAAGATATTGTTCAAAAGTACAAGTCTATTCTTGAAAGCAACAAATATAGTGATTTTGTATTTGTGGTTAGTGGCAAAGAGTTCAAGGTGCATAAAAATATTCTCGCTGCTAGTTCTGAAGTGTTTGACGCAATGTTTAGCAGTGATTTAGAGGAGAAAGACAAAAATCGTGTTGAAATTCCTGACATTGATGCAGAAGTGTTTGATCGACTGCTCAGATACGTCTACACTGGAAAGGTGCCCGAGATGAAGGATTATGCTGCCGATTTGTTTGTGGCTTCAGACAAGGTAGGGTACTAAGAATTGTTTCAAATTTAATGCTTCAATTTCATTTTCCTAGTATCAATTGAAATATCTGAAATCAGTATGTGAGCAATATCTGTGCACCTCACTGAACGTGCAAACAGTGGCCAAGGTGATCATTCTGGCTGACATGCATCAAGCCACTGAATTGAAGGCTAAATGTCTCCAATACATTACCGAAAATGCTGGCGAAGTTAATAGCACTGACGGTTGGAAGTTGCTCGCTATCAAAGCAGACTTGATGGTTGAGTTGTTTTTGAATTCAGCTCTAAAAAATTAATTAGTTTATAAAATATGATTGTTTTTTGGATTAAATTGTGCTTTTAAATATATGTAAGATACCTAGGTTAGGTATATTTTATTTTTATCCTTTGTAGCAGTAAAATTGTTTATTTCGAAATGATCTGAATCACTTGAGTATCCTCAGTAATTTAGTGTGAAAATTATTAAATAAAATGATTAAAAATATGAAATAATCTTGACTTTTTGTTGAATTTTATTATGCTTTTAAATTTTTTCTTAAAACAACCATAAACTACAGTACAAAAACATAATACCAAAGCAGTATTCAATTCAAACACAAATAGAATTTCAAAGTTAATTGGAAACAAAAGTTTCATTGTACTGACATTGAACTTTCAATTAACAGTTAACAGTTTTCTGCTAAACTGAAAATTTTTTCTCACTTTCAAATTAATGCCTCGATGTGAGTTGAGTTGCGTGAAGTTACGTATTATGAGAAGCAAAAATCTTCTGAACAATATATTTGAGCTATATTTGATTTAGGTAAATATTTACTTTGCGGGTGATTGTGTACACAAGAATTATTGGAAATATTTCAGTGTGAACACATTTCTTGCAGACACATTGTGGCAATAAATTTCTGTTAAAATTTGAATCGAACATACGAACATTTCAAGCTGATGCAATTCAAAGCAAATTCTCTGGCAAAAGTTATAATTCTCCTTTTCAAATTCTGCAATATATGTCAGTTTGGTTTGAATACTCGAGTGAACAACATTTCTCTTCCTTGAAGCATCTATTCATACATGGATTCTCTGAATCACTCTACACAGTAAAATGTCCACCTTCAATCAATTTGTATTTCGCATAGAAGAAATAACACAAAATACTAAATATTTATTCTCTAAAAAACTTATACCCATAATTACTAGCACTCGATTTATTTTATTTACAAATATAACTATAGCCTTAATTTTGGGTTATTATGCGTTTTTACATAATTCAGACAAGTATGACATCCATTTGGTATGTATTTTTGGCTTGAAAATTTTGTACATTTTATAATCACAAATATTTTCACAGTTTCTACCATTTTTTCTTCCCATCACATTGCTGCTAGCTACTGGGAAATTGTATCGAATAATTTATCAAAAACAAATTACTGTTTCTGATAATTGTGTTTGTGGTTGCAGAGATGCTTTTGAACAAACGTATTAGAGAATATTTAAATTCTAACAGTAAAAATTTTTCAATACATGAGAATATTGTTTCTGTGTCCGTTTGGAGAGTTTTTATTTATGTGCTGTTCAAAGATTTACTTTGGTTTGTCTTAGTAATGATCATGTACGTATTAAGCACAATTAAAAACTCTGTGCAACATATTTAATATTTTAAAATTAAAAATTAATATTTAAAATTTTCTAGTAATAAAACAAATTTGTGTACTACATACGTGAATAACTCGTTAAATGTAAATGTGATGACGGGTCGGATTAATTAAATCCGTGATTAAGAAGAAAAAGATCCAAGATTATAACAATATAGTCAGAATGGTCGAGTGGTCTAAGACGCCAGACTTAAGTTCTGGTCCTCGTATGAGGGCGTGGGTTCGAACCCCACTTCTGACAAAGCAAAATAATTTTTTCATAATTTTGTAGATTTTTTATCATCACCGTAATAAAAACGAAGAGTTTAAGAAATCCATTAAAAGCTAAATGCATTTTTAAAAAATAAACTAAAACAAAATAAAATGTATTCCTTTTCATTTCTTAATAAGAAATGTGTTTGTTCGATGTAATCACTCAGCAATTCTCATGAATTGAGGCGCCTCTTTTTATGTATTTTTTATATGAGGAGCGGTTCCCCCTCGTACTCACTATTTGATGTCTATCTTTAGATGTACATGTACAAAATTAACAGTAAACAAACGGACAGACTGACTGACACACAACAGTGAGTGCTTTCTCATGTGGTTACTTACTTGTATATTGTATTGGCTTCATGTTTATGTGTAATCCAAATTGAAAATGGAACCAAACAACAAGACTATTATAGAACGTGCATTATTACAAAGGCCTCCACATGGTCATTGTTTGGTACTGAATTACTATCCAAATTTTGTTGTCAAACCTGCGGTTGAGTCATTTACCGAATTGAACTTTCACTGTCAACTGTACAGTGAGCTCACTTATGAGCAAACTGAAACGATTCTTTGTGAAAAATCCAAAAACCTACATGACAACATGCAACTGTTTGGTTATTTGTATATTTGCTCGTTGTGAAAATGGAAGTACGAGAGTATGTCTTGAAAATAAACTTGCTGACTAAAATCGTAGATTTTACTGTAACTGAGTTTTTAATTAGCGCTCTAAAATGATAGAAACTTGAATGCGCTCAAAAATGGATAAAACTTGAATGCGCTCAGAAATGAATAAAAACTTGAATCAAACCTTTGTTTGGCTGATTTTTGATTAAAAACTCAGAGAGCCAGCAATTCGACCACAACGGTTCGTTTGTTCTTTTAATTCAATTCCATGGCGATATTGATCTTGGTGATGGCGTTCTTGGGTCAAAGATAACTTTTTTTGAATTAATTTTGTGATTCATTTTTTTGTTGTTCTCATAGTTGTTACTTGAGTTCTTGTCATAATTGAAAATGAAATCTAGATTAGAAATTAAAAAAGTAAATTAGTCAAATTTTAACATGACTACCTAAATCACTTTAAATTTTTAGTTGTAGCAAACACGATTGATCACGTAATCGTTCTGACAATTTCTTCTTAGTATTTTCCTGTAACTTTACGAATATCTCCAACTCATATGTATCATATTTTACTATTCATTATTTACCTGGTATCTGGTGTTCCTACAATAACCGATTAATCCCCTATTTAAAACCTGGAATCAAATTCAGTAACAACTACTGTGACATTACTATCACTGCCACTAACCCTGTGGGGTCTATCTGATTCAAAACAAGTTATCAAACCTTGTCAAGCCATCTGAGCGCCCGATAACATAACTCTTCAGCTAGATAAATTCTGTTTAGTTTTTTGTCAGGTGTAATCTGCAAGTTATTACTATATTCATGTTTTATATTTTTATTGCCACTGCAGATGATGGCCGGAAATCAAACTGCATTCATATGACTGTTGTCGAAACTTACTGACTCAGTCTGCTGGCTCTCTGAGTTTTGAATCAAAAACCAAACCAAAACAAATGTCGAATCCAAGTTTTATTCCTTTCTTGGATCGTATCCAAGCTTTTATCCATTTTTTATTTCATCCAAGTTTTTATCATTTTAGTCGCTAATCAAAAACCTCAGCTACATTAAATTCATTGATTTTAGCCAACAAGTTTTCATCATTTTTGTGCTATAATAGCTGTGATGAGCTATAGTGGCATTTTATTAGAAACTCAAATGGTAAAAGTCTCTCTAATCCAATCAACCAAATTTGATTGAAATCCCTAATGACCCAATAACCCTTCTCTCATCCATTTTCACATAAAAAATGTATTAATTATGCATTCTAAGGATATACATAACTACTAATTCTTGATTTTATCTATTCTAAACCATTTCTCTTATTCTAGTTAAAGGATACAATACTAATTTTAGAAAAACACCTACAAAATTTTGAATTTGGTAAAAATAACATTTTAAATGTCCAAAGTTTTAATACAGATTGTACAAATACCACAAACCAATTCGCAAGAAAATACTTTGAATACGGAGTAGAGATCTACAAAAACCGTCACATCACAATTAATATTTTTAAGCCCTTCCTGAGACTCGCCTTGGTCACAAGAATGAGCTTTGTAGTGGATACCAGACAATACCGATAGAGTAGAGTCGATAAGGTCACAATAAAGTGAAGAAATACAGGAAAAACTAAATCACAGCAGTGCTTCTGCAGCTCAATGTTTTATTTTCAAACTTGAGCATGTTCGCAGATGATATGTTTGGTTTGGTTTAATGAAGAATAAAGAAAACAACTTTAAAAATATTCATGTTAACTTATCACATTCACTCTGGGGATGATGCTAATTCACAATACTCACATTGATTACCGAAAACAAAATAACAAACCAACTAAAGGGTACCAAAACAAACTCTTTTATACCAGCTCTGTCAGCTTGGTACACAAGCACAGTTCTCACAAGCAGCTGTGAGCCAACTTTATCACGACAAATACACGGCAAAGAAGATGTAGTGATGGAAATTCAGCTCATGAAAAAGCCAACTAGGATCCAACTTCAGTGGTTTCAGAAGACAAATCAAATATGGGCACGTTTGCAAACATCAAGAAACATTTAGGGTTTGCTGAAGATAATAATTCGTAAAAGTCACTCAAGTGATCATTATCACTCCTGCTGATGATGCTAATTCCCAATATTTATATTGATTTACGATACCCAAATAACAAACAAAAGAAGACACAAAAACAAACTCGTTTCTCCCAGCAACGGTTTCAGAGGACAAATTTGGACATTTGCAAACATCAAAACAAAACACTAACACTAAAGTGACAAACTGTGAATGATACACGAGAAAAATTCCAAAATAAATTCGTGCTCTCAGCACTATCAGCTGTCAGCCAACTTTGTCATTGAACCAACACAGCACAATAGAAGATGGAAATTCAGATCACAAATGAAACAAATTTATGCCGGTTCAGGTGTTATCCGAAGATAATGCTAATTTACAATATTTATGATGATCTGCCAGATAACAAACAAAAGAAGACATCAAAACAAACTCGTTCATCCCAGCACTGGGATCTGTGAGAAAACTTGGCCACAACAATAGCACACACATTGCACAATAGAAGTAACAACGGAAATTCAGATCACTAATTAAACCAATTCGAACCAGTTCTGGTGTTTTCCGATGACAAACGAGCAAATCATTACACATTTGCAAACATCAACACAAAACACTCACTCAAAAGTGACAACAACAGCATCACCAGCAGTAATTCATTGTTGCAGTGACGCTTTTGCACTTTACAGCGGGGCGGCGTATTCAGAATAGGTAACGTTGTTTGTGAATAGACCATTGGGTGGCAGAGCACCCATATTTTTACTCTTACTGTATTAGCGATTTTTGCTACTGTTGGCTTTACAACAACTTTGTCATCATTTTATTTTGGGCTTTAATGCCCCTAACTATTGAAGGCAGCAATTTGGTGGTAGACAGAGTCGTTCTAATTAAAAACTCATAAAATAAAAGAACAAAATGTAATGTTGTTTTTCTTTCAGGTATTTTGTGTAAAGACAAGATGATTAGGAACAGAACAAATTGTGGGCCATTTCTAACACGTACTGCCCACCTATTTCTGGATGGTATCCCACTTCTATTAAAATTCTGGTGTGCGTATGTCCGTCTGTCACGCTGTTTGTTGCGTACAAAAATGTCATTTTGAAAGTGCAACAATATTACTAAAGAAAAATTTAAACAACAATTAAAATTTCGAATTTTGGTGCGTTTTTCCGTCGATAGCGTAGATTTAGGTTGGGCGTTAGGTGGTTAGTTGCGTGGTGGGTGTCGTTCGGTTTGGGTTAGAAGTTAGGTTAGTGGTTAGGTGGGGGTTGGGCGTCGTTCGATTTGGGTTAGGTTACATTAGGTGGTTAGGTGGGGCTTGGGCGTCGTTCGGTTTAGGTTAGGTTATGTTAGGGTTAGGTGGTTAGATGGGTGTTGGGCGTCGTTCGGTTTGGGTTAGGTTAGGTTAGGTGGTTAGTGGGTGTTGGGCGCGTAGTTCGGTTTGGGCTAGGTTAGGTTAGGTGGTTAGGTGGGTGCTGGGTGTCAACTGGTTTGGATTAGTTAGGTTAGGTGGTTAGTGGGGCTTGGGCGTAGTTCGGTTTGGGTTAGGTTAGGTTAGGTGGTTAGGTGGGCAGTTGGTGCTCTGTTGTGACTGGGGTTAGGCCAGGTTAGGTGGCAAGTGGGGGCTGGTTTTTAGTTCGGTTTAGGTTATGTTAGGGTTGGGTGGTTAGGTGGTGGTTGGGCGTCGTTCGGTTTAGGTTAGGTTAGGGTTAGGTTATTAGGGTGGTTAGATGGGTGTTGGGGTCGTTCGAATGGGTTAGGTTAGGTTAGATGGTTAGGTGGGTATGGGGGGCGTAGTCTGGTTTGGGTTAGGGTTAGGTTAGATGGTTAGGTAAGTGTTGGGCGTAGTTCGGTTTGGGTTAGGGTTAGGTTAGGTAGTTATGTGGGTGTTGGGTGTCGTTCGGTTTGGATTAGGTTAGGTTAGGTGGTTAGGTGGGGGTTGGGCGTAGTCTGGTTTGGGTTAGGTTAGGTTATTAGGTGGTTAGGTGGGTGTTGGTGTCGGTTAGGACCAATCAGGTTAGGTTAGGTGGTTAGTGGGGGGTTGGGCGTAGTTCGGTTTAGGTTATGTTAGGGTTGGGTGGTTAGTGGTATGTTAAGGTCGTTCGGTTTAGGTTAGGTTAGGGTTAGGTTAGGTGGTTAGGTGGGTGTTGGGCGTGGTTCGGTATGGGTTAGGTTAGGTTAGGTGGTTTGCGGGTGTTGGCTGTCGTTCGGTTTAGGTTAGGTTAGGTTAGGTTAGGTGGTTAGGTGGGTGTTGGGCGTGTAGTTCGGTATGG
>JAKIJQ010000597.1:0-23181 GCA_023373905.1 Rhizoglyphus robini | reverse complement strand
ATTTGCTCATGAAAGCCTTTAAGACGGGGACAAAACATTGTAGTTGCCTGAGTTATTGCGACAATTGTGAACAAAGCTTTCATTGGCTCAATATCGGCAACATGTGCCACAGTTGGAAGTAGAGCAAATTTGTGGCTGAATTGGTCAATTAACTTGTTGGTAAGAAATGCCAACAAGTCTCGCAGTGACTTTCTCTGGGGGTTTGAGTAGATTTGGCAATACTGTTCACGCCATTCGTTAGGTAGTCGAGGAAAGGCCAAATCAAACATTTCCGTGTGCAATTGATTGTCCCTTACTAACAGCAAATTGTTGAGCAAAAGTTTACGGGCATTGGCCACTGCCGAGTGAAGGCTCTTCTGTGAATCATGTGCCAACCAAGTGGTACAACCAGTCTGGTTCCAGTGCAGTTCAGTCATCTGTTGCTCCGTCGAACCACAAGTCTGACTCAAATGGCTCAAGCGTTACTGGCGTGGACACCAACTACGAGTATGGCTCCAGTGCAGTCCATTCATCTGCCAATTCTAAAGGGACCTCCTTCTCAGGTGGCACATCTTCAAGTAGCCTCTCCCATACCAAGTCTGCGACTGCCATTTCTGCCTCGAACACAAGCTCGTCTGCTTCGAAGCATTCGTCTGGCCTGTCTGACACCTCGAACGCATCCTCGCTTGGCCCTAGTCAGTCTAAAAGCAAGGCCAGCTCAAAAGGATCATCGCAAAAGTCCAGTGGTACCGGAAGCAAAGCCAGCCAGTCTTTGCCTGACAGTGAGCCCAAAAAGTCATCCTTTTCGACTACTGCGTCCAAGAAAAGTAAATGAGAACAGTGTAAACTGTTTCACTAATTCTCTGTTCGCACTTGAGAGTGCATTCCAATTAACCAATTCACATTAAATGGTTATTGCTTTTCATTGTGCACTTATTACAATTTGAACGACAACACTGAGGAGTGCCACTTTTACAGCAATGTATCCCAAAGCAACATTGCCCGATTTAGTCGACTGTACAAAACTACCGCTATGCTGGCAAGTTTCCTTCGCCTCACTTTCTAGCCATCTACGACATTTACTATGTTATCATGTTGTTTTATGTGTGCGTGTGTGTGGTCTGTGCACATGGTTCATTTTCAATTGCAATTTGTAAGTGACACAGACACGCACTGTCAACTTATGAGTCAGTTAATAAGTTACTTGTTTAAGTTTAAGTTAAGTTAATGACTTCACTCACTGACATTTGTGTTGTAACAAATCACAGTCAAATCAACTGTGGCTCATTCATCTGCTATGTCCATCATCAGTGCAAATCTAATTGCCACACAATTGAGTGAGTGTCCTGCACTCGAATATATTGCAGGTGTATTGGTCAAAGTATGTGTTTAGTCCAATTGCATGCAGGAGTCCTCTTGAGCAAACAGGTGTGCTTTGCTTGTCAATGATTGATAATCAACGATGCTTGGTTGGCTATTGGTACGCCAATGCTAATTGGCACAATCAGGTCACCAATACTTTGGCAATGTCAAATTAGCACACACAAGTCTGGAAGCTCTGCTTGTGGCAACTGACACACAAGTTGTGTGACACAACAGAGGCACACACGAACCAATCGATGTACCATGCAGGTGAAGGCTCGCCGATTAAAGTCCCAGATGTTTGTCAACATGAACGAAAACACATGCGCACTAATGAAAAGAGCTGTTTGGTTCGCTTATAAATGTTACTTCTAAATGTGCCATTTGACAAATGTTTACTTTACACTAATTGAATGCTCTCACTGGCGACTTCACCTCAATGTTAACATATGTTAGCATCAATTGATAAATGCACTTGTTCCATTTCGAAACTATGCTGCATAGTCTATGCATTATGAACGATGAGTCATGTAGAATGAACACAAAATGCGAACATGAAGCCGAAATGAAGTCAAATTCTACACTCGACCTATAACAATGCAATACATTTGTCTACAAATATACTGACCTGGACCAGTGGCTTGGCTGTCTCTGTTTGTTCGTTGTTAGTTCGCTCTACTCCTACTTTGGCTGCTAACTCCTTTCGTTTCATGGTGAGTATTTTGGACTGGCTCTGCCTAGTTCAATCAATCTTCGAATTTGTTTGTTCTAACTTTGTTTTATGTTTCTCTTTTCCCACAGGCCGATCAGGAAGCACAGAGAGAGCTTATTGGCAAGCGAATCATCTTCAACCGTTCCAAATCGCCCTTCATCGTCAAGTACATCACCGGTGGCGCATTCGGCATGATTTTTCGTGGAATGCACGAGAAAAATCAGATGCAAGTGGCCATCAAGATGGAAAGTCGAGAGGCCAGACAGCGACAACTGTACCTCGAGTATGGCTTCTATGTGGAGGTCATTGGCCGATGCCGATACACGCCCCGGATATTCACAATTGGAATGTGTGGCAACTATTACGCTCTGGTGATGTCTCTGCTGGGCCCGTCCCTCAACGATCTATTCAAAGAGTGCAAAGTCGGTCTCACCGAGAAATGCATCGCCGCACTCGGTGTGAAGCTGACCGAAATCTTCAAATACGTCCACCACAAAGGACTCATCTATCGTGACGTGAAGCCACAGAACTTCTTAGTGGGGCAAACCAACAGTTCTGATGCCCTCAACCTGTACATCATTGGTAAGTGCACAGTGGACTATGGTTTTCTCATTACTGACACGAAAGTCTCTTTTCAGATCTAGGCCTGTGCAAAAAGTGGCGACAGGATAATGGCAATCACATTCCTTTCACTGACCGCCACTGCGTCCTTGGCACTCCCATCTTCATGAGCTCGGCCATGCACAAGGGCTACGAACTGTCCCGAAAGGACGATCTCGAAGCAGTGATGTACATGCTCGTGTTCTTGCACAAGACTACACTTCCCTGGAGCGAGACGTCAGTCAACAATGCCAACAAAGAGCAATGGCAAGCGGACTTCCAACGAAATGGTCTGTCACACTTGTAATCTTATTTGTCATATTGACACACAAACGTTTCGTTTACACAGGCGAAATGAAGGAAGCCATCGAGCCAGAGGAACTGTGCAGCGAGATGCACCCCAACTTTGCCGCCATTTACGAGCACATTCGCAAACTTGGCTTTGTTGACAAGCCAGACTACAACAAGTACATCGCCAAGTTTAAAGAGATACTCGACACAGACGATGTCGACGATGCACTCGATTGGGATGGTAAGCACAAGAAGAAACCCAAGAACAATAGGTTTGTGTGCTGTTTTGTGCGTTCGACTTGTGTGACTAACCATTCTCATTTGTACTTGTGCAGTAAGGGATCCCTCGACTCTGTTCGAATCAAGAAATCGAAAGAGGCCGATCCCAGCAAGAAGAAATAGACGATGGTCTGGCACACAAAGGGCACTCTTCGCCACTCAACTGCACAAGTCAACTAATTCTCGATACCATCAGCTACAATTTAATGCCAATAAATTTTAATTTGTTTAAATTATTTGTGTTCGCTTTTTTTAAAGTTCACGATTTGGTGTTCAATTTGCACAGATTTTTACATGGCTTGGGTTTGAATTTAGAACGCTTTTCTAGTGGCCAGTCTAACACGATCTGGTTGAATGTTCGGACAAGAGACATTTCCTCGCATTTCACTGCCAACTTGGCAATGTTCGCTCAGTAAGTGAGGCACATTACAATGCATGCATGAGACCAACCTCCATTGCAGCCAATCTCCGCGGCGGACTTTGTGAGAAAGCGCACCGAATGTACTGACTCGTTGAACTTGTGCACAATTTTTAAAAAAGTGTCCGGATTGGTGGATTGTCTCCGTCAAGTGTGTAATAGTGGCCATCGATCAGTAGATTTAGATCACCGTGATTGGTGTGCAATAAAAAGCGCTCGGCCCAGCCATTGGCAATGGCCCATTGCAGACATTCTTCTTGATGTTATACAAAATGCCATTTCTCTAGACAAAAAATACAAATCAACACTTTTAATTAAAGTTTTGATGTCAGCCGTTAGACAAATGGCTATTGTTGAGCTCGAGGACATTGAATCTGTGCGAGCTGGATCTTTTTGCAATCAGGATGGTTGATTATAATCACCATCGCGATGAAGCTGTGGTGATGCACCGGTGGAATCGTATGATATAAAAGTGTCCACCGCAATGGTCGTAATGAGATGCAATCATATGAGCACAGGCACACAAACACACACTCGCAGACCAACAGACGGCATCTCTCGCTTCGACTTAATCATGTATGATTCTGATAATTGATTATGATAGTTCTTCCATACGAACGATTTCTGTATATTTTTTTAAAGGACGCCATTTATTCATATTATCAATTCGTGAGTGAAAAGCCTTTTAATTTGATTATTGAGATGATGCATTGATTACAGTGATCGACACCGAGGGGAAGAAAACATTTGCCGATAAGTTGGGCTGTGCTCGTGATTGGCCTCAATCAGTACTGATCACAATCCAAATTGACTTATGATCACTGTCCAAACTGGGCCACTATAAGGGTCTCTCTGCTGAAGCAATCAATTTGCATTATTCCACTCAGACATACACAGAGAAAAGTGTAGAACAATCGGACATGTCAATACAGTTAGGCGTTAAAGTGGCAAAATTGCCACTAAATTGAACAAATTATAACTTAAATCATTCCATCTACCAGACAAGTGACATGTGTGGTACGACAAAGCACCCTTCGGTGTTATGTGCACGAACGGTTAAGTGCCTGGGCAAATGAATGCACGGCAAAACATTCACTGCTAATTTAAATTGTGACTGCTTGTGTCGATACGAACAGATCGATAACTTAGCCTTTTGTCTGCCATTGCATTAGCACAGTAATTGTCAAATTGAATGTTCATATTTGTATTTATATTTGAAAAAAAAACTTAATCTGCAATTATCAGCTAGACAAAGAGCAGCTGCACTCGATCAGATGGACACAGAGAAAAGCACTAATCTATTCATTCATTTGTTTGTTTGTATGTATTAGAGACTAGTCAACAAAGCGTTGTTGTATTACGAATTTGTCTTCTTTGGGCATCAGCCAACTTAATGCAATGATTGTGTATGTATTTGAATGATTGTGCAATTGGGTTTCATTTGGACCAGAAAATAGAGACAATTGACCGGGACTGAGACCAACCAGAGCATTGCTTCATTGCCATACCAGGATTATTCCGACAGACCGAGGTGAGACTCCAGTGATGACTAACTCACTGAGTGACTCTTTCCAAGCGAGCAATGTTCTCTGCCAATCGAAAGTTAGTAAAAGGCAAGGTCTATAATTATGCAGAATCTGGAAAATTTTATTTCCTCTGATAATCCTTTTTTTTCTTTTGGTTCCATTCTTGTGGCATTCAAATTTTTAGTCAGAAATTACAAAATTAAATCGTGTTAAATCATTTAATAATATTTAATAATGGCGCAGTACAATCCATTTAACAATTCAGCTCCATTGGGTGCACTCGAATGGAACATGGCCCAAACACAAGACCATGCGGTTCTTTGTACAAAGGTGTTACACGTGCACCCCATTTGGGCTCATTGAACACTGGCTAATCAGTCATGACTGAGTGCTTACATAAATTCACAGTCAAAATACCGGGCCATTAGGCCAGACACGCCGATTGAGTGATAAAAGACATTTGGCTATATTTAGTCAGTACACAGTGAAGTGTCTCATCTATCTCTATTACCTAACACCTCGATTTCATTGTAAAATTATGATCGATTTTATTGGCACAAATTGAGACTAATTGTAGAGCGAAGAATGAATGATTGAGAGAAAATCATTAGGCCAATGAGATGTGCATCACTGTGTGACTTTTGCACCGAGCCGAGTGCGATCATGTCTGGCCAATGCATCACTTGGCTAATTTAAAGTGCCATCCAGTTTGCTCACATGAGTGCAACAACAAAGTAAATTTGTTTCACTCGCTCTCGCAGTCAGTCATCGAGTCAATATGGGAATATTCGAATATTGTCATTATTATTCACGAATTGTGAATTCACAATTAGCTCAAGATGATGAAGTGAGTGAGAGCGAGTGGGAAAGAAATACTAGCTATGTGCGACATGGTTTGGTTTAATTTGCAAAGAGCGATCGAATGTCATCGACAAGTGCATCTCGAGAATGCACCGAGGAATGCATTACACAGTTCACAAGTTAGAAGTGATGCTCTATCAATGGCTCATTGGTGATACAATCACCACTCACCATTATGACCTCTACTAATATGGCTCAATAAAGTGACAGCAGAGTTAGACTGAGAGATGAGTGTGAGTAAATAAGTATAATTGCAGCACAGCGCTTTCATCGGCAAAATGATAAATGAAGCGTCTACCGAGGCAAACGGCATACACCAATCACTCGTTGATGCGTTTGGCCGTTCCAGTATGGTTATTAGATATGATGCTACTATAATGCTCCAATTACTAATGAACTTAGTACTCACAATAGGTGGCTTGATCACGACTCACCATCATTTTCTCGCAAACATGGTTCAACATAGTCGAGGCGAGGAACGATCTTTCTATTCTATGGCGATGGTTACTAGTAGGCTTGCAGTTCCATTCAACAATTGTCTTAATTGTCTCAAACTAAAGTTATAAACTTATCGCAACTAAATGTAGCATACAAAGTCTATTTATTGTTTTCTTATTAAGGTTGTTGAAGTGCTCTGGCAGGCCCATGACACGAGCAGCCATGGCGTGCATGTGGCCATCTTTACAATCATAAACAGCATTATCATAAACTTGCTTTCAATGTTGCCAATGAAATTGTCATTGAAATGTCCAAATTTGGTTAACCATTTGGCCACATATCTCTTCGTGCGAAAGCACTTTGCATTCATACCAAATTCACTTCAGAATAGAGAAATACCACTAGGCGAACCGAAAGACTGTGTGAGAAGATTTATATATTCATTCCTCATGTGCACAGCTCGCAACTTTGAGTCTCGAAAAGAAGTGTGACTCGATATTTGTGTCACTGAACTGTTTGTTTCACACTTGCCTCCCTTCACCATCTCGTCATTATATCGATCTCACCCGAATCGACTGCCATCTGCTGAATGCATTCAATCGGAATTAATTTTGGCCTGTCCTAGTGACCAGTGTCTGGTGGCCATTCCGATACGAGGTAAGACACAGACCGACCCTGTCCAGTGTTGTCCTTTTACCTGTTGTCAGTCCGAACAGATCGATCGCTCTGCACTCTTCACATGATTGCTCTACTGTTAGCTAACATAACCAATTGTCGTGATTAATTAAATAGCTCTTGCATTATTGCACATTCAGTAAATAGAGACTACTCACGCCAATTTCTGAACGGTTTGATTAATTTCATTCCAATCTGTGTTCAAATCTCTGTCGTTTTTGGCTGTGAGTGTTGGCAAAGCTCTATGAGACCCTTCACATTTTGCACATTTGCAATGATCACTGGCAATTGCGATGAGAACGCTTAATTCAACCTCTGGCACTCAACTCCACCAAGTATCACACCTTGCTCTGTTTGTCTTTTCTCCAAAGGACTTTCAATTGGTGCTGAGTAGCTTTGTTTGGTGTGTTGCGCGATGCGACACAAACCGCGACAATGGGTGCCCTTCAAATCATTTTGGCATTACAATCACAAGTACCAGTTTGGACAAGTGATCAAGTGACTCTTTTTTCGGTGCATTACTCTACATCGTTTTTAATAATTTATTCAATTAATTAGACAATTTACTAATCGATTATTTACAGCATGACACAATTGACTTTTGTGGGTTCAACTGTCTGTCTGGCCTCTCAACTGGTGTCAGGTTAAGTGTGCATATCGTACTTTACTGCTGTTCGTCTGTCGGTCTTTCAATGACACAACTGCAAACTGCATTTCTTGTTGTTGCTTTGACAGTGCTTAATTAGAAGTATTCATTGAAATGGCACACCCAACTCTCATCCCCCAGTGACCTGGTCGATTCGATCAATTATCTAGGTCTTGTGATTCAAACTCAAAGCCCTGTCTGCATTGATGTGTCACTATTTCATTATGCTTTGTCTGCTCGGAATCAAAGCAATTTGTGCTTTGGTCCAATTGTGCGTTTTGCATGCTTGTGTGAGTGCAAAGAAAATTGATGAGGTTCGGCTAGTGCTTCCACAGAGCACTTCATTTAGCAAACCACATCCACACTGCCAACTGGCTAATGGGCAATGGCTTTCTCCAATCGGACTCGATACATTTATTGCTCCGTCAGATGACATTTGATTCTTTTCCATTCTCACACATTCAGAATAACTGACCGATTTGCCGCTTCAGTATAAATTGGTGCTCAATTATACAATTGTGCTCAATATTAAGGAAAGTATGCAGCACGTGGGTTATGCATCACACACACACTGTATCCAAAGTATGTTTTGAAGAATGTCCCATTAATCAATAGAAAATTGTTACCTTTTATCATTATGTATCGATCGCTTCTTGCTGATTACCATTTTGTCCGCTTTTGTAATGAAGTCGACTGAACGACTAGATTGGTACGAATGGAGTAAACATTAATCATTAATGTGCGTGTCACAATTGGCTTGGTCAGTGGCCTAGGCGCCTGTCATTAATGAGCTCGATTGTGCCTTGATAGTGGTTCGATCTATTTGTCGTCTTTGTTTGTGCGCCAATTTAATTTTCAACACCACTAGATGCGATTGTTGTTTTCCCATCGATCTCGCTTGTTAATTCGCGCCTCAAAATATTTCTATAAAAATTTAATAAAACAGCCGTTTCAAAATTCTTAGGAAACAAGTAAGTCGTGACGAGCAATCGCATATTGAGGTGAGTGAGCGTGGTTAGAGCCTTTTGTGTTGAGTGAGAATGTACTCGCTCAGTCAGTTTGACTATTTTGATGCTGGTGTCACTTTTGTTCGTGCTATCGACGTGCCTGTGAGTTCGACCACTCTATTCGATCAACTGGATTCGGTGTCGGCCAGCGCCGTTCTCTATACCTCGCACTCGACTTCCCCTCAGGTCTCTTCGAGACTGGAATAATTTAATTACATTTTTGCTCGGATGGTCGGTAATGGCCACTGTTACGGGTACAAGCACTGTCTGTGTCCATGCCTAGTTGTGCCGACATATTTCAATACATTTATAATCTGTTCACTGTTCTCTAAGGAAGAATTGAACTCCGACTGACCGCAGTCATGTGGACATTAAACTTTGTGCGGCCTAATTGCCAATTGACACCACCAATGATTTATTGATGGTTTCGATGTGGTCGGCAGAAGCACTAGCCACAACCTTGCCCGTATCTTCAGGTGCGTGTGCTCGTTTGCCTTTGTGTGGGAACATTGCCGCAAAGTCTTTTGGTGCGATCTGGCCATCCTTGATCGGTTGTACATTCGTGAAATTCGTCTTCTCGCCGTCGTCATTTGCATCTTTTCCGCTCATGACCACTTTGTTCAACTGCTTGACTTGCACTGCTACTTGCACGAGATTAGAAAGAGCGATTAAAAACAGAGACTGACTCGATAGAACGCAACACTCACTGTGTCACCCAAATCCGTACTTATAAGACTAACAATGAACAGAACTAGTGACATGCTAAAAATGGTAAATTAGAATTACGTTTTGAAATGAGTCAGCAATGCTGAGTCAGCACTGATCTGAATGGTCATCTACAAGGAACAATTAAAAAATTCAATTTTATTTGAATTGAAACATTCTTTTAATTTTGAAAGTCCATTCGTTGACTAACAGTTTGTTGACCATAGACACGAGTGTCCACAGTGTCCACTGTCCACCAATGCTTTAGCACTTAATTAAACATTTCGTAGAGATAAACACGTACATTAAGTATACTTAGATCTATAGATGTCTACTTCTTTGGTGTCATCACGATTAAAGGCTTCTGCTGAATTTGCCATGAGAATAGCAAGTGCCCTCAAATGCACTCAAATGAGTCTCATTAAGTGCACATTTGAGCCTTCCCGGACTGCACATTTATAAATCATTTGGCACTGCATTTCGCACTTGTTTAGAATTGTGTCAAGTCATTTTCTCGCGCCTCAGCGATGTAAATATGATTGCTACGAGTACTACTCACTGATCATTAAACTATTCATACATAGCAATAAGTAAGCAAGACATAAATTGGTAGATATTTAATTAATAAATTAATGACCAATGAATTAGTGACTTCATTGGTTGTCTTGATGTTCGATCTCGATGAAGTGAATCTTTGATCGAGGATGGCCAATAGCGACCACAACAGCTTTCTTGCCATCTTGCGACTCGGCGTTGTTCGAGTCGATGGTGATGCATCGTCGATTGAAACGCACACGAATGCCCTCTTGAACACGCTCATTCGAGCGAATCAGGTAGTTGTACTGGTTCAGGTCCAGAAATTTGCGTAGGGCACTTGAGGAGAAAGTGAACGCGCTTGGAATGGAGGCATGTTGAGTGAACAGCTCGGTCTTGCCTGATTCGGTGCCAGTGGGAGTGTTGGTCATGACTTGCACCAGTGTAGCACACTCTTTAGAGACGTTGTCAAACAGTTGAGCGAGTCTCTGCTTGACCGAGTCCTTTGGGATGCCTGACGAGGCGCAAACCGCCCATTCGTTGACCACCGAGATGTACGGCAATTGCTCAAAGACTCCATTGGCCGTCTTCCAGAACTGTTGACCGAGTTCTTTGCCAAATCGAGTGATGCAGCTTTTCAACAACGTTTTCTCGTTGAAAGCACGAGTCTCTTGAATGCCTCGCAACAGCACAACCTTGTTTGGGCAAATGTACTTGATCGCAAACAGATAGGCCAGTACTTCGATGGCTTGGCGGCTGCTGTTGGTGGTACTGCCAGTGAAGTTGCCCAGGAAGATGAGATCGTCACCAATGACGGGAATAGTTCTCCACAGCTGAACATCCATGGCGAGCAAACTTTCAAGACTGCCTTGCAAATCGCCAATGACAATAGCCGGGGATTGTCGTTTGACTATCTTTGGTTCGACTTTTACCAACATTGCGACATGATCAGAGAGCATCTTGAATTGCTCAAAGAACTCTTGTTGGCTTTCTCGGTCGCCATCAAAGTTGAACTTTCGGTTGCGAACGTAGTCGAACATAAGATGGCCCAACGAGGTGTTGCTGAAGAAGCATTCCATCGAGTAGAGATACTTTCCGGTGAGGTCAGTTCGAATGGTTGTGTCTTCGCAGTTGAGGATTATGTTCGAGTCCACAGACCGGCCGGCTAAGTCGATGGTGACGCAGTGTTGGCCGTGCTCGAACTTCTTCACTCGACAGCCAGCACAGATGAAACGAGTTCGAGTGGACTTGTGCTTGTGAACCGGATCAGAATGGCCACTGCTGGTGCTCTTGTCTGCTCCCTTCACCAGATTGGTGAGCACACTTTTGGACAGACGACAGATTGACTCAATTTTGGGCAGTTTCTCAGCCTTGATAGCTTTACGAAACTCGTTGAATTTCATCTCTTTGCCCAGGTTCAGTTCTTGGTCATTGTCCTTGTTCAGGCGAGTGATCTCTTCCTTGTTGAGAATGCCATCACCGTCCAGGTCGTAAAAGTCGAACAGAAATTGAGCTCGTGGCTCTTCGGTTGGAGTTTTGGGTCCATGGCCACGACCGCATAGCAGACATCGAGAAATTGCAAATAGGCGACTTTTTGAGTTCGCTTGGGACGTCGAAGACAGGCCTGGAAGATGGCTTTGGTGAGCAAGACCTCGTCCGTGCACTTGCAACCGATGGCCTGTCCGGAGAAGCCCAACTTTTTGAGGTAGACTCGGAAGTTGCACCGTCCCATGAAGTATGCCGGATAGGAATGCTTGAGGTAATCGGCGTACAGGTCATAGAGGATGTCAGGGCCAACGTTGCACGATTCGAACAGCGATGCCAACAAGTCAGCTGAGGAAGTGCTGCTGATGTGGCGAATGATGTGCTGCACGTTGTACTCGACCAACTTCAGCGGGTATTCTTCGCCTTCGTTTTGGCACCGAACGAAGAACTGAGCAAATTCGGGACCCCAGAAGGTGCTGTCACAGGTGCCCGACAGTTCCTTCATATCCATCCAGATGAGGTTGTTGACCGGCTCGCAGGTTTTGGTACAGTTCTCGAACAAGATCAGTTGAGTGACTCGTTCATTCCAGTGCTGGTTGACGTCCTGCACACGACACACTTCCAAGGTGAACGACTTGTCACTTTCTCGGGCCACGTAGGGAATCACTTCGCCATCTGCCACAGCACTTGAGAGTAACGAGACCAGTCCATCGGTGGCCACTTTCTTCCAGTTGCGACCTTCTCGAGCAACAAAAGGGAACCAGACAATGTCGGAGCTGACTTGGGTGACGGCGATCTTTTCGTGTACTGTGCAATAGATGATGAACATCATGCAGTCGTAGACAGACTTGCTCGGTTCGTGGCCTTCGGGATGAAGCTTGACATGCAAAGTCGGGTCGACCACTTGTGCCACCTCGGTAGTGCCAATGCCCAAGCTCGCATTAGAGGCCACACTGTCATTGCTTGAACGAGAGGACGGCTTGTGACCAGCCATGAACGAACAGGCACAATCGAAAGAGACGAGAGAGAGGGTTTGGTGACACAAAGAGAAATAAGAGGAAGTCACAATAGCTAGAACACAACTTATGGCCTCAAAGCACATCTCCTTTTATATGCCTTTGATGTCTCACTTGCAAGACTTGAGAGAGTCATCATAGTGAGTCAAAGTTCGGAATGGAATTTTGACTTGAGCATTCGATCAAATGCGTTCCATTGTCAAGTTGATTAGTCATCATAGAGCAATACGTTTGTTTGCACAATTTGTTCTATGCTCGTGATTGAGAGTGGATTGCAAATCTGTAGTTCCAAATGGCACTCGCGACAGCCCAATTCGATTCGCTGACTGTTTATTTCTGTTCTGTTGACTGGTCTATTTAAGTGGTGCCATTGGTACTGTGTACTCTCATTAGTTTGCTATTAGTGTTTGACTATTTGAGCTGTTCTCTCTGCTACTTCTGTGCTCTAACCTCAACTCCCTCGACATGAGTGACGAAATCTGTGCACTGGTCATTGACAACGGCACTGGCATGTGCAAAGCTGGCTGGTGATGACGCTCCCCGTGCAGTGTTCCCCTCTATTGTTGGACGACCTCGTCACAAGGTATGCAGTTGACTCTGTTCGATTGTGCAATTGATGATTTCTAATGATTTCTGTTGTTATGCATAGGGCGTTATGGTGGGAATGGGCCAGAAGGACTCGTACGTCGGAGACGAGGCCCAGTCTAAACGTGGCATTCTCAGTCTGAAGTATCCGATCGAGCACGGCATCGTCACCAACTGGGATGACATGGAAAAGATTTGGCATCACACTTTCTACAACGAACTGCGCGTGGCACCAGAAGAGCACCCGATTTTGCTGACTGAGGCCCCACTTAACCCGAAGGTTAATCGCGAGAAAATGATTCAGATCATGTTCGACACCTTCAGCAGTCCTGCCGTGTACATTGCCATTCAGGCAGTGATGGCACTCTACGCCTCTGGCCGCACCACAGGCATTGTGCTCGACTCGGGCGATGGTGTCTCCCACACGGTGCCCATCTACGAAGGCTACGCCTTGCCACACGCCATCCTTCGTATGGATCTTGCTGGCCGGGACCTCACGGACAATCTGATGAAGATCCTCACCGAACGTGGTTACACCTTCACCACCACTGCCGAACGCGAGATTGTCCGCGACATTAAGGAAAAGCTGTGCTACGTTGCACACGATTTTGACAAAGAAATGGCCACTGCCACTGGTGGGTCATCGCTGGAGAAGTGCTACGAACTGCCCGATGGCCAAGTGATCACCATTGGGAACGAACGCTTTCGCTGTCCAGAAGCACTGTTCCAGCCATCGATGCTCGGCATGGAGGTGGCAGGCATACACGAGACCACCTACAACTCGATCATGAAGTGTGACCTGGACATTCGCAAGGACCTGTACGCGAACACTGTCCTGTCTGGTGGCAGTACCATGTATCCAGGCTTTGCCGAACGCATGACCAAGGAGATTGTTTCGCTGGCTCCTGCTTCCATGAAGATCAAAGTGATCGCTCCGCCCGAGCGCAAGTACTCCGTCTGGATTGGTGGCTCCATTCTGGCCTCGTTGTCCACCTTCCAGCAGATGTGGATCACCAAACAGGAGTATGACGAGTCCGGTGCCTCGATTGTGCACCGCAAGTGCTTCTAGTCAAACAGGCCATTGCACTGCAATGCTTTCGCCACTGTGTGCACTGTGCACCAGCTTGATTTGTAACTAAATTGACTTTTGCAATTAAATGCAACATTTATTAATATATTTCTCTCTGCAAACGCGTTCACTTTGATTCACTAGTCCCTATCAATAGGCTATCATTGAAACGTTCTTTTTTGCAGAACACGCTAATAGTTGGTGTTGATTAGGACGTCACATGAGAAGAATCAAAGTGGATTGAGTCACGTCACTCATGATTGACAAACGAATTGTTCCAATTACACGACGTGTCACAAATCAATTCGAAGTGAATGGCTCGATATCACGCGTGTCACTGTGTCGTCCAACAATGGATCAATACGACTTTAAATACAGACTACTTTCGCATAGCTTTGCATTTGAGTTTGTGTTCTGAAGCTTACTAGTTCTCTTGTCTTTGTCTGTGCTTCTCCAGTTCTTTTCTACTTCCTACCCAACTCAACTCTTCCTCCTTCTGCAATGAGCGAAGCCGACGACAACAAGCAAGAGGTGGAGGGCGCTACCCAAGCTGAAGAGTCAACCACTCCCGAGTCAACAGAGCCAGAGGCCAAAGCCGATGAAAGCCCGGACAAGCCTGAGGATGGACAAGTCGAGGGCGAGACCAAAGATGGCAGCGAAGACGAATCTGCTGCAAGCGCAACCAAAAGTGGCGTGACTGATGGTCCCAAGACCAAGAGCCAAGCTCCAGGCGAAACTGCAAAGAGTGGCATCGAGGCACCAAAGTCACAGGAAAAACCCAAAAGTGGCATCGATGCGCAAAAGTTGGCAACCAAGTCTGAGGTCAAAGCGACCAAGTCAAAGCAGTCGGCCCGCACCAAGTCCACCACTTCGGACAAGCGTCGCACTTCGTCCACTGGCTCAAAGGTGGAAGGCAAACCAAGCCGCGGACATTCTGGCAGCCGTTCCAAGGTGGATGACGTATCGAGAGCCAAGATTGGATTTCTCGGTGCCGGACGCATGACCGACTCCATCGTCAAGGGCTTGCTCAAGGCGGACAAGGTCAAGGCCAAGCAACTGTACGTGGCAGCCAAGACGAGCAAGAACCTGGACACCTTCAAGGTTCAAGGCATTGCCACCACCACTCGCTCGTATGACTTGTTTGGCAAGTTCGACTGTGATGTTGTCTTCCTCAACGTCCATGGCTTTGTGGTCCGCAACTGCTTCAAACTCGGTGGCACCCGACCATGTCCCATTACCACCAACTACATCCCAACCCGCAAACGCCCGATCTTCATTCTCTCCCTGATCGGTGGCGTGCCATTGGCAGATGTCAAGACTGTGCTGCTCAACCCTGAAACGGCCGACAAGTACAAGGTGGAAATGCACCGAGTGGTCCTCAACACTAGTGTCGCATTTGGACTTGGCCTGGGCGTGCTCGATGTGGAACTCGACTCGAAAAAGTGCAACTCACTGGTTCGGGACACTCTGCAGTCGTTGGCCAAGCTCGAGTTCATGGAGCTAGACCAGATGGACGCGGCCTGTTCGCTCATTGGCAATGGCATGGCCTACGTCTATTACTTCATCTCGGCCCTTGCCGACGGTGGTTTCAAGATGGGACTGGGCAAGGCGAAAGCTACCAAGTTGGCCACCAAAGCCGTGCAGTGTGCCGCTCAGTGCCTGCTGGAGACCAACAAGAATCCAGCCGAGCTTCGCGATTCGGTCATCTCACCAAGTGGCGGAGCAATTTATGGAATTCACGTCCTCGAGCAGCGTGATTGCGCTTCAGGCATCCATGCCGCCGTCGAGGCCTCGTACCGCCGCATCAAGGAACTGGTCGAGGTGGAAAAGTGAACAGCTCTCTTTATTAGCATAGAGCTTACCAAAGTGCCACATTTGTTGGCCATATTATTAAAGTCTATTTAAAACTAGAAAATATTTCTTATTGGTTTAGGTTGGCCATTTGTGTTGAGCTTTGCTTTTCTATTGGTGACCACTCGGTGGCACACTTTGTGCCAGTGCAATCATTTACTTCATTGTTGGTTGTGCAATCTATTTCACTTTGTTTCACTGAATCAGCAATCAACAAAGACACGTACCTCAATATCTCAACAATTCGATACGCTCGCTGCCTTCCAATCGAGTGCAGAAAAATACGCTGGCAGAAGGCACACAGTTCTACACACTGCAGACTAGTCTACTGGCCTTTGATCGAACCAGCCAATTCGACTTTAGCGGTAGACAATCAATTTGCAATGGATGGCCATTGGATTGGAACTGGCGGGAAGCTTAAGAACAGATCTAGTCTGCCACAACGTTCATTATTACTTTCTAAATTGGTTTGTTTGCATAGATTGAGAGATTACCATCTCACAGTGCTTTCTTGCCACAGACACTCTGACAAAGTGCACCGATGCCAAGTTGCATCAATGAACTAACTAAAATGTAATCGGCCATTTTAAATAGCCCATTTACTTTAATTTCTCATTTTATTAATGTATGAGTGAGAGCCAATAGCTCATAATTAATGTAAGCAATTAGTGATTGAGTGACAGGCTGCAGCCAAATTCTGGACCATTCTGACCAGTGGCCACCAACAAATAAGCGACTACTACACCAACAATGTAATGTAACGAGTGAGGCATTAGAGCAGTGAACACATCTTTCATCGTGGCGTCATCGTGCGAAATCGACCAACAAAAGACATGAATGGACCATTCTCATCACTGATCGATTTAAATGTTGTGAATAAGGTTCGACAAGTGATGCATTTGGCGGAGCGGTGAATTTACCTGCACTGAGGCAGAACAAATCATGTCCAGAATCTGGCTTTTAATGCGAATTAATATTGCAACATATCAAAACTTTAGACAGTTCATGCGATCGTGAATGACGTTCTCGAAATACAAGAAAAGAATAGCAAAGTTAAACGCAATGATGATGATGGTGACTAACTCCGAGAAGTACCATAATGACCAGAACAAGGTGAATTTAATAAAGCTGTTCTGTTGTTTGTATGTAAACTAACTGCTTGATTTACTATCACAGAATAAGCTCAAAAAGTACAGCACCAAGATCAAGACCAAGACCAGACTAAAATTGGCCATGTATTTTGTTACTATTAAATGTGCCAGCTGGTGAGGTCCAAAATATGCCACAAGACCCGACCAGTGGAGTGCAACAATCATGATTGCCACTTGAGATCTGGAATGGCCCTCGTGATTGTACAGTGTTGGCCACTTGTCATTTTGATCACCACTGGACTCAAATTACGATTGAGTACTCAATTGAATTATATTCAAAAATGGTCCTATTCGCATTTACATTTGGTCGCATTTGGGCTTGATCGATCAGTTTCGGTTTCACTGCTTGTTATTGCATCTCACTCGATTGCTCTCTCGCTCACGCGTCACCACCATTCGCGAATCCGATCGTCTGACTGCTCAACTCTGCTGCTTAATCTTTTTGGTTTGACCCAAATCACAAATGGCTCGCTTGCTGTTTCGAGTTCTGATGGTCTTGTTGGCATTGTTTGTTTTGGCCTCGATTTATGAGTGCCTACCTGCGGGCTACCTCCAAAAGGTCTGTAAGCCCTGCATTGATGAATTTGGCTCACGCCGCTTAGAGTGCGTGACTTGCGAATGTCCCCATGTCAAATACTCCGGATGCTTGATGAAATGCTTCGGATACAAGTCTACCTTGGTGGTTGGCAAGTGCTCTAACTAGTGTACCTGGCACAGACCTCTTATGGCACTCCCTTGCATTTCAACATTCGCTATCAACATGTCAAGTTTCACTCGTTTTTATTGGTTTATACCTTATTCTTAACGCCATTGCAATTGGCTATTTATCGTCTAATTTTCCCGATATCATGATGGCTTGTTTTTATTTATCTTTATACTCTTACATAATGTTACATTACATTATCATTTTACACCATTTCTATACATATGTCTAACATTCAATAAAAGAGCATTTATTTGTTAATGTTGTTGTTGTGTCACGTTTGATGCTTTCTTTTCAGTGCTTATGCTTGATTTACTAACACAAATGCCTTGCTAGAGACTCACTTGTTCAAAGTGAACATTTTGAGGAAAGTGGCACTAACACGTGAACTCAAAAGAGGAGCTTGATTGAGATCAGTCAGAGGTAAAATCGATTTATTAATACAATACAATACAATAAATTTGGTTATTGTGTTTCAAGTGTTTCTTATATTATCTTGAGATATTCTTAGTCGGTCTGTTGACCCATCAGACGAGCTTTCACGCGGAGTTTCCTTTTGACTTGATCGTTGCGAATGGGATCAGTGTATGGCCAGAGCACGTCGGGACTGCACAAGACAGACGGGACATCGCTTCAGGTTGTCAGTTTCGTGCCAACCAACGATGCACTCAGCACAAAACAGATGGAAACAGTGTACGGAAAACTATTTGCTTCAGACAAATGGCCCACTGTTGAGAGTTGTTGTGGTCGGGATCTATCAATTGGTGTGTTGATTGACGATCCATACATGCACAATGCACCGAATCTACTCTCATGCCTTGCATCGAGCAGTATAGCCAACCATTTGCTATTGCACTAATGCATTTAGCACTATTTCTTGGTCCCTGAGGGCGTCGGCATGTATGCCAATTTCTTGACCCAAGTCTCAAGTTTGCAGTCTTACATTTGCCTCTAACAAATTTACGTTTTCTTCTCTCTAGTTCCTTTTACACGTTGTTTTCAATGATTCACTTGGAATCTGGTAGCCTTAATTCACTGGCCACTGTCCTGTCCTGATATGTTAATGCACATCTACCTCGATAGCATTTCTATTTATTTCAATATTTATTTTATTTATATTTTCCGCCAGGCCATTGTTGATGCACTCGTGTGTCGTTCGTTTATCTCAATCGATTTATCTTTGGCCCGCGTCATTTTGAGTGTCGACACTGGAACTCGGCAATATTACGTCGATCTATGGCTATTCCTTTGTCTGTATGCATTCGAAAATTTCCTTTCTAATATTTCTTATGTGGAAAAGAGCTACAGGCAAGTGGCAACGAATAATGGCGATATATTTGTTTGTATTTCATTAGGATACTTTTGGGTGAATTGAAGGAATTAGCACTGGCACCAGTCTTGATGGGTGCATGGACCTGACAGGAATGTGCCTGTGTGACGACGAATTTTCTGATGGCATAACGCTCTCAGTGTCGCCTTATCCAATGCCGAGCTCTCTTTTTGTGTTTGCTTGGATCTGGAGGACCAACTGGTTGACCATGGCGTTCATATCACAAATGACCGCTTGATTTATACATAGCCTCTTTTTGCCACTTGTCCATTATTTACGGCTCCTGATGATCATCGATGATTACTTGTTTGTATTTGCTTGACACTTGAGATTTTTGGATATGTCATCAATGTATTATTAGGTGCCCTGACCGGAGTGCAAACTTGTCGTGTCCAAACACTGATCACCCACAACGAGACCAATTGTCCTCCCATGGACTATCTATGGTCGATCGCCCGTTCAGGCTCTACCAATTGGGGGAATTTGTCAGTTGATTTATTGTGGTGGCGCGATCTATTTTCCACTTTGGTTTTATTGCCAGTGAGTACAGTTTGGCTTAATCGTGTGCAAAGTGAACTTGCAGACAAACAAACAAACAAACAAACAAAACGGTAGTCATCGCTGAAGCCGTGTAGTGCAGTGCAGTTCTACTGTCATCGTGTAACTCACTCGATTAATTAGTTTACTTAGTTTTTGTGGTATATTGAAAATTATCACCTCCACGGAACAATAAACCAATAGTGATATTTTGTAGTAATGTTGCTCAGTCTCATTTTGGCTCAGTTGTTCTGGCTGTCCTTTGCAAAGATTAATTAAGACATCGTTCTGTTGTCAGTTGCAGTGTGACAGAGCATTTGCGCCTGTGTTGCCCTTTCGGCATTGGTAATTACTGATTTATCGACGAATCGCTTTCCTTGTGATGCTCATTTGTGTTCCAATTAAATTCCCTTTTGTTCTAGCCAGTACGGTCGCTTTAAATTATAGAAATAATGTGACCCGAGGAATAAATATTGTTAGTGATTTCCCGGTGCTTCTTATATGGATTGCATAGTCGGCTCACTTTCCTCATTGTCTCATTTCGGTCCGATCGAAGGTCGCATGTTGTATTGTAATATACAAAGTGTTCAGTTAGTGCATAGAGACTTTGCACATATGTTTGCTTTGGTGCCTAATCGTGATTTGTGATGCACTTCACTCTGTGGTTATGAAATGTATAATTTATAGTAATGAGTCCATTCATTCACTCATTTGTCCGTTATGTCATTATGGAGCGAATGTTCATTCCTGCTGGGTTGCCAGTGAAATTTTGAGCCGATTTGCCAGTGTTCTACAATGGCCGTTATGTTCTCTTGCGGCTTGTTTGGTTCAATTTGCAAGCTAAAAAGTTTACAATTTGTCTCGTTCGTTTATATTGATTTATATTGACAGGGTTCCTTTTCATTATTTGTCTGTTTGGTCCGGGACTATTTGTCTTGCTTAGGCTTAAGAAAAACAGTCACTCTGAACTTGCAATGAAGCCCGCGTGGTTACTCCAATCGGGACGGTGTCATGACTGCAGTATACTGAACGGTATTGGTGCTTGGTGCTCTGTTCGGTCTGTTGACTTGTGCCAGCGAACATTGAAGGTCATTTGGCCACTTGTTTGCATGACTTTACTGTAGCGGCGTGTAGATCTGCATGTACACATGTGTTGCGATGTGTTCTCGCATGTGATTTTTTTAATTTATGATCAAAGATAAGCTGTTTTCGCCTGAGCATTTAAACAGCACAGTAATGTCTCTCGCATGTGCAGATGTAATCATGATTACACGACAAGCAACTGAAACACCACTGACAATTGACATCGCCATATCGAGCAAGTCTCTTAAATTGCTTTCCTGTGTAAATGTGCGTGTATTGCTCCTTATTAAATTTGCCATCGAAAGAAGATGACGAGTCGAGCCTAACAGTGCAACTTTGGCCAATTCAATGTACCTTGACCTTTGTCTCCCAGAGCTATCTCGTACACGGATCGCTCGGGTCCCGAAACACATTCATTATCGAGCCCTATTGCATTGCCTTCTGCATATACCAGAATACAAATTAAAGTGCTCACACTACAAGACCCACTTCCAACGCGAACGAATCACTCTGTCCGGTGAATGCGAATGGTCGCATTCAACGAATTTGTCCAATTTGCCTGTTTGAACGTTCAATTCGTCCGGGCGATCCTGTTTCACCGTCACTGATCTGATGTCTCAGTGAGGCCATAGTGGTCTCGTTTGTACCGATAATTTGGCAAGCACAGTGTTGAGAGGTATATTGATCAACTGAGCCATTGCAATACTGGAGTTTGTACGGCAGCAGTCTCGTCACATTCGTGTATGCATCTGCACTGGTTGGCAAGTGCAATAAATATGTCAAGTTGTCAACTACCTATAAACAGAACTCTTTTCGGCGCGACCACATTCTTCTTTGTCGATTATCGCTAATTAGTAATTACTGAGTCTGTCGACATGTCACTAACAAATTGTTTGTCCTTTAGGTCGTTTGGCATCTTCCTGAAGGACTTGTATGTCAAGCTGAACTAACAAGATGGTGTTGTACAGTGTACATGGAGGGTCGAATGCACCTAGATTTGTTGCTGCTCAGCCCTGTAGAGAAAGTGACAATGGGGCAACACCTGAATGCACAGAATTTGGCTGTGCCGGCGCTCGACCTTCTGCTGAGATTAAACTTCGCAAGTCGATAGATCCCAACTCGACAGACAGTTACATCACTCTCGCTTATCTCATGGTCTGTGCAAGAAGTATGCCGAGGCCCATCAACTAGACGCTTGCCGTGCGACGTGTCACCAAGTCAGAAGAGGCACTCGTCAGTGATTTGGAAGTACTCATATCGAGAGTGTTGAAAGCGCGGAAATGGAGGGATAGGACTTGTCCAGACACGTCTGCTTTGTGTCTATCTTGTTGGTTGTTCATTACGCCAAATTGGAATGATCTACTTGGTGCGAGACATTTGTCTACTGCCTCCATTAACGAATGCCTCGCCGTGCCAGACCGAGCGCCACTGCAGTGAGGTGCCTCGAGCCGGACCTGACCACATGGCGATCATTACATGACTGCACTGAGTGCACTCTTCACTCAATGCACTCCACTCGGGCCAACACTGCACTTGCGTTTGCCTTCATATTCAAATGATCACTCGGGTCACAGTCAGCACTGTGCTTGCTCAGAGTCAGAAATGACTTGTATCTCAAGTTGAGATTCTCAACACATATGCCACTTGCCCGATTGTTTCAACTCGTACCGCCTCAGTAGAATTGCATTGACTCATCAACTACAAGCGCTAAAAGACATCTATCATGTGCATTCTTGGACATGTGGTGAAAGTGAGGCGAGGGTGGTACTTTTACAAGTCTCCTCTCTAGAGCACTAAACTGAGATTCGGTTGCATAAGTCCGGAGGGACGCGGTGCAGTGAGCCGTGCTTTGTTTACCGGCCGTTGCACACCTTGTCTCGCACCTTTCAGTGGGAAATAATGCACCGGCAATCGCCACCACAGCACAGCCAAGTGTGTATGTCCTGGCGCGAGTCAAAATCCAGAACAGTTTTAATTTCCCAATTGGTGACCACTTATCGTGCCTAGTTTCGTGATTTCCCATTTCGCTTTCTTTGGCCAGTTAGTGAGTGCACTGTTAGCATTTGTGAAGTGTCTTGTTTTGTGTCAGATTGTCATTTGACGTTTCTTAGTTGTTGCATTAGTGCCAGAGTAAGACAACATTTTACGCTGGCGCCCTTCAATGAACAGATTGTAACTGATGAGATGAGATGTTGTAACTCTAGTAAATAGCAAATGGAAACGTAGCAAGCGTAGTAAATTAAATCGTTTTGAGGCCATGAACGAAGTATTTTGTGGTGGATTTTCATTAATAAGGCAAATACCATTGGTATACCACAGTGCACTCGTGCCATTAAAG
>JAKIJQ010000596.1:0-23202 GCA_023373905.1 Rhizoglyphus robini | reverse complement strand
AGCCGGTTCTAATCGGCTTAATCCGGTTATACCCGCGTAGTAACTCGACTTTTTGTCTGAAAGAAGTCGAATCACACAAGAAATCACACTGTCTTGAGCTACATTGGTTCATGACTTATCGAACAAATGACACAGAACATGAAGACCGAAAAATCATGAGATCTGTTCAACACTTTCTCTCGTACCTTTATTGTCACATGCATTACTCAATAACTATCCTTCATACTCAGTTCATCTCACTGTCAGTACAACAAACACCAACCCATTGCCCTAATCCCGTTCTCCCTGGTCTGATATCAAGTGTGTAACCTTTATATTAACCAAGTCAAATCCGCAGACTCCTCAGGTCGCGCCTCGTTCATTTTAAGTTTGTTCTTTCATGTGAATCATAGTGTTCGCAAATCTACCGTGGCATCATCACTAAAACTCAACAGTGCTCTCGTGCCGTGCTCTCTTCAAATCCTTCGTTGGTCATCTTGGATCGGGTCCTCGAACTTGGACCGTGTCTCGAATCTTCACCCTCTTGACTAGGACCGACACCACTTGGCCCTTTTCAACTTCTTTCATTTCCCCAATCTCCAATCCAGTCCCGAATCATCTTCTCCAATAGCCCCTTTAGATTCAGACTTTTCCCCATTCTTAACTTTCTTTCCTCTGTACCGATTTCTACACTAAACCTTTTTAACTAGCAAATGTCAGTGTTTGTTGCGCTTGTGTGGAAGAAATTGCATATTTACATGCACATTTGGTCGACTGTTGACTTCCAGTGATGACAGACCAGGCAGAGTCGAGTGATGCGGTGATGCAATGTGATTCGCTTAAATATCAAAGTGAAGACAGTCAAATGGAAGGTGGTTGAGGAAGTGGAGGGCGCGATTGATACAAATGGAATAGTTGGACAATTGTGAATTCACATTCACTTGTTGTGATTCGTTGGACAATTTGATCCGTTTGTTGTTATTTTGATGAACATTCGTAATACTAGACAGTACTGCACTTTTGCTCCGTTTTCGGTTGGTACTGCTTCCAGTGAACATTTTGGCTGGATCTAAAATTACTAAATTAAACAAATTAAGATATGATGAATTATGACTAGTGGGCCCTGCGGGTGCTAAATTTGAAATTTGAACTTATAAAGTGTAATAAGTAAGACCAAGGATTATATCCGTGGTCTATAGTCTGAACGTGAGAACATTTGAACCATGATGCCTAAAACCCAATCCTACACGGCACCTACCCAACCTAACCTACCTAACCTACCTAACCTACCTAACCAAAACCATATCCTACACGGCACCTAACCTACCTAACCTACCTAACCAAAACCATATCCTACACGGCACCTAACCTACCTAACCTACCTAACCAAAACCATATCCTACACGGCACCTAACCTACCTAACCTACCTAACCAAAACCCAATCCTACACGGCACCTAACCAACCTAACCTACCTAACCAAAACCCAGGAACAAATGAATTGTTGGTCTCACTTTCACATTGTTGCACTCATTGTTGGACATGAGGAAAAACACTGGACCTCCAATCAGAAGTTTGGTCGTGGTGAAATTTGAATGGCAGCTACACATAAAAAAACAATTTTTTGAGTTTTTGAGCACGTCACGCACAAATTCATGTATTTTTAAGCATCTCTGCAAATCCAAATCGGCCCAGAAACCTCGGAGCCTTATCGTCGACAAAAACGGCCAAGTCAAGGGATAGTCTTCACTCACGTTCAGACAATAATATAATTCTATTGGTTGTTGCAAATTGGGAGAGTAGATTGATACTCGATTGGGGGCGCAAATTGATCAATGAAAGTGTGAACAATTTATGAATCATAAATTATGATTCTAAAACTAATAACAAATAAAATACATGTATGTTTATTATGATAAATAAATAGATAAATAAAAATAAACTGAATTTGTGTTGATTACTTGTGATTGTAGCGAACAGGCAAATGCTAACAGAATTGAGAACACATTAGAATGCACAACAAACTAATTCTCTAACGATTTGTAGTACTGTTTCATGAATTTATTGCTCGCAACATTATGATTTCTATATTCGACTGCATTCAGCACGAGAATCATCTTCTCGATCTGTTTGAAGTGCACTTGTGTCCACTTGCGAATGTGTTTTTCTGCCACAGTGACTTTCGTCTCGTTGCTCATCAAAATCAACACAGACACCGAGGGAAAGTGATGCGACAGTAGGCGACAGTACTGGGACGCGTTGAATCGATTCGAGCCTGTGGCTACTCGAAATTTGGTTACCAATTCATAGTCACAGATGGTCAACTTCTTGATGGTTGGCAGAGGAACTGTGTTGACAGTTGTTGGATCGAGTTGAAAGCGATGCATTTTCAATTCAGTCAGATTGCTCAATTTACGTAGATCGTTGAACCAATCTGCATCGAATTTGTTCTATAAAAATAGACAAAATCAGTATCATACAACAAACACAATTTAGACTCACATATGCAAGGTTGATCTGTAGAAATTGTAACAAACCAAAGCTGTCACATATTAAACTGAACCAGGCTCGGGACAGAATTGCAGTCAAGTGCAGATGAGTCACAGTAGAGGTGAACATTGTGAGAGAAAGCAGATTTGACAAATTCTTCAGTGAAATTCCTATTTTGACAAAGTTCTAGCTCTTTGATTCTACATTTACGAGAACAACCATTTTGTGGTATTTGTGTCAGTGTCGCCGCACCACCAAGCGAACCCCAAAACCGATTTCCAATTTGGGAAACAACAATACGCAAAGAATCGTTCCAATTGAGGCAAAACATTGTGCAGGCTCACTGGCTCAGGATGGCATTGAGCTGTCTCGGGACCAAAGGCCTGAATGTAGAGGTTGAGTTGACTGAGATTCGATTTGACGAATTTGTGATTGACCATCGAAAACAGTTGGGGCAGAAAGGTGGGATCGGTGATGTTGGTCATTTTGTACAGTGTCAAACTGGTCAATGATGAACACCATTCCTGTCGTTGATGACGGAAAAGAGACAGAAACAGTTGCAGTGATGCATGATTCTGTCGTTCGGTTGTGTCGTTGGATCGAATCACCAGTTGAGTGACCAGAGGAAAACGAATAGATAAATCAGGGATTAGACGTTTTTGCGTTCTTGAGAAGTAAACTTTCCATTTTCTCGTTCTTCACATTTTCCCCAATACTGTTCGAGGATCACTAGTGACCAGTTGCACAACTCTCGGTTTATAGTTGGAGAATAGATGCGCAATTATGAAAATTTAGAATTTTTATTATTTTAAAAAATAAATATAAATAGAATTAAACTTAATTTGTCTTGGGATTCATCGGATCAACCAATCAAATAGAGTACACACACACACTCGAATGTCTGGCACTTGCAAATCAGAATCGAAAACACATTCAAACGCATCCAGCAAACTAATTCCGTAACGATTTGTCATACTTCTTCATGAATTTGTTTTGATCTCTATCATGATTTTTATACTCGACTGCCTTCTTAGCACCAGTACCATCTTCTCGATCTGTTTGAAGTGCACTTGTGTCCACTTGCGAATGTTCCTCTCGACCATTTTGACCTTCTTCTCGTTGCTCATCAAAATCAAAACAGACACCGAGGGGAAAGTGATGCGACAGTAGTCTACAGTAGAGGTCCGAATTGAATTGATTCTCGCCCGTTGCAACTTGGAATTTGGTCAACAGTTCATCGTCACAGATGGTCAACTTGTTGATGGTTGTGACAGCCAATGGCGCCATTTGTTGGATCGAGTGGTAAAACGATGCATCTTGAGTTCCGGTCAGATGGGGGAAGTTTGCGTAGATCTGTGAGCCAATTCGGGTCGAATTTGTGCTAGAAAAATGTTCAATTGAAACAAACAAAACACAATCCATACTTTACACTCACATTGCCAACGTAGATCTGTAGAAACTGCAACGAACCAAAGCTGTCACATATTAAACTGAACCATTCTCGAGACCGAATTGAAGTGAGATGGAGACGCGTCACAGCAGAGTAACTGCGTTTTAGACAGTAATCTCGTCAAATTGTTCAATGAAATTTTTCTTTCGGATAGTTCAATGTCTTTTTTACTCTGTTCTTCTTATTGGCTGGATCGTCAAGAGTGCGCATAACTGAAGTCCATTTGCGGAAACAACAAACCGCAAAGAATCGTTTCAATTAGGCAGTACATTGTACAGGCTCACTCGCTCAGGATGGCAATCACCAGTCTCGGGACCAAAGCCTGAATGTAGAGGTTGAGCTGGGTGAGATTGGATGGGTTGAATTTGCCATTGATCACCGAACAAAGTTGAGGGAGAAAGGTAGGATCAGTGATGATGGACATTTTGTACGGTGTCAAACTGGTCAATGATGAACACCATTTCTGTTGATTGACCATCAAAAAAGAGACAGAAACAGTTGCAGTGATGCTCGATTCTGTCGTTCGGTTGTGTCGTTGGATCGAATCACCAGTTGAGTGACCAGAGGAAAACGAATTGACAAATCAGGCAGAGGACATTTTCGATTCTTCACAAGTAGACTTTCCATTTTCTCGTGCCTCACATTTTTCCAATACTGTTCAAGATCACTTGTGACCAACTCCAATCACAGGTTTATAGATTTGTGAATAGATTGATGGTGAGTTGTCCCTTGATTGTGCACATTTGGTCGACTGTTGACTTCCAGTGGTGACAGACCAGGCAGAGTCGAGTGATGCGGTGCTGTGGTGATTCGCTTAAATATCAAATTGAGACAGTCCAATGGTAGATGGTTGAGATGAAGGGCGCGAGATGAGGAACATGAACCAGATGACTGCAGTTCACTAGTATTATGTGAAACTTTAGTTATTTTGCAATTTTTACTCAAAATGTCTGATTCGGGTCAACTTTGATTCGTTTGTTGTTGCTGCTGTTTTGATGAACATTCGCAATACTAGACAGCGCACTTCGGTTCCGTTTTCGGGTGGTACTGCTTTGTGTTAACATTGCGCTGGTCTAAATTGATAAAATGTCAATTATTCTTTAAAATATTAAAAATATCATAATAATTATGCTAATAATACTAATAATAATAACTCACTTGTTTTGGTTGAAATTGAGCTGTTGAAGTTGAAGTCCCATTTTGAGTAATGTCTCGATTCGGATCGATTTTGATTCGTTTGTTGTTGTTGTTGCTGTTTTGATGATGAACATTTGCAATACTAGACAGTATTGTTGCACTTTGGCTCCTTTTTCGGTTGGTACTGCTTCGGGAGAACATTTTGGGAATATAGTAGTTGTCTAAAAAAGTCAAACAATTATTATCGCACAAATTATATACAAAGATGGTAACTTACTTATTTACTTATTACTTGTTGTTTGGATCACAAAATGTAGACTCAAATGCGTACAAAAACTAATATAGATAAGATTCTAGAGGTGTTTGGGGTTGTTGTTACTGGAGCATTGAGCAGTCTTACTTACCCTCACTCACTCACTTGGCCCAACCACAGCCTGTATAAGTTAAATCTGGTGCTGCTAGTCCCCGCACGCTGGGACTACCTTCTCACGGGCTACTGCTACACTGAGACCACACTGTGACCATAAGTTGTCCACTATAGTAGCTACTGTGTTGATTCATTCGTTCTTTTTTAGAATCGTTATAATCCATAAGAGTAGACGCGCGATATAATCTATCGAGCCCCTTAGAGCCCCCTACAACACATCACTGATTTGATTTATACATCTGAATGTTCGGGCTACGGATCTTACTATGCAAAAGTCACTCAAAAAGAGTATATATGTGTAAAGATAGTCTGATCTTAGTGTTTAAGTTCCAATTGGAACCAAAACTTTGGGCCAGACTATCCCTATCTATGTGAGGGAAATAAACAGGCAAAGCTAATAATAATTCTGCAATTCTGAATCACTGTCCGGGCAATGTTCAGAGACTTGTCAAATGTCTATTTGCAACAACTTTGAACTCTGACAGGCGGCCATTGTTAACCCTTTCCATGCCATAAATCACATGCCTCTAGCGGTCGCATTTTTGAGTCTAGCGACTTGAAATTTTAGGACAGTACCCCTCGGGAGTGGGAAATTTGGGGAAGGATACGGGATGTTCCAATTGGAACACTTAGGACAAAATATTTTTTTTATAAGCGATCTGAGTAGCTAGATCGATTCTACTCCACTCAGCTGCGAATTTTTTGATATATAATTTGCAATGGTAAACATTTTGGAACCTAGAATGTCCCGCCAAAGTTAAGCAATTGTCTAATTGTATAGTTGGTCATAGTAAAATTTTTATTCGTTTTAGCATAAAGGGTATTAGATCTACCAAATTAATATTAAATCAAATAAATTCCATAATTAACTCTCAATTTGTAAAAAATTTTATATGGTTAAACATAATTTACTATTGACTCGTGGGGGAAATTTTTCAAAAATTAGCGATTTACAAATAGAATTTCCAAGCATATCTTTTTAACCTAGATGCGTAGGTAAATTCAATCCATTCAAGTGACCCTCACCTAATCTCGAGGTCACATCTGACCTTCATCATCGCCAATCTCATTGCAACCAACCTGGGTTCAATCAGTCCTCGTACCTGAATGGCACAGACAGTGTCATGGTGATGGACATAACCACAGTAGACAGTATTAGGGTGCACCCTGTTGAGTGGAGCGTACTAGTATCAGGTGGACATCGCTAAATGACAACCGAAAAGCCAATTCTCACTAATTTGCTATAAAGGATTAACGATTTCACCTAGAAAAACACCACTGAAGAGCACTTTTGGTCAATAGGCCTTGAGGGCAAACACGTTTCGTGAACGATTTAGTCACTGACCACACCATGGTCTGATCACACTCGTATAAAGTCAGGTAGACAGATAGGTCGACCACATTCACATATTGCTCACTTTTAACCTGTTTGCTTGTAAAGTAAATCATCATTTTATTAAAACACAAAATAAACATCACATAACAGGACACAACGTTCATCGCAATGGTCCTCTCATTTTGATATGCAAACTCATTTGTTTAAACTGTTCTCGATTACGGTGCACTTGAAGCCGTTGCTCATCATTCAGCATTCTACCCAATACCTCCAACTCTTGTTCGTTTGGGTTGATGTTAATCGCAACTCAGGATCACGTCGTTTCAGTGGTGGTCTCGTGTTACCATCGCCATCTGTTTCATCTTCTTCTTGACCATAACGTATGATTGATTTCAACGTACATGCTCGGAATGGTCTTTTGTTTTTGACAATTTTTATTCATTGGTTGCTGCACCATTTTGAACATTGTCATTACGAGCAAGTTGATCATCCTGGGCTTGTTGATCATCATCATCATCAGCAGCATCAGCACGCATCATCTTCATCGTCATCGGCAACAGCAACATCAGCAACATCTGCAAAATCCTCTTCGTCCCGATTCTGGATGTTCTCAATGTCTTGATTTTGGTCATCTTCAACCTGGACTCTTGGTGGAGCTCCATTGGCAATGTCACGATCTATGCCACCACCACTGCCACGACTTTGCCAGAATCGAAGCAATCGTCAGTGACCTGTCTACTACAACAACACCAGAACAGCAACAACGAGTGCTGTGCTAGTGCAACAAGTTCGCCAATCGCTTGACAACATGAGCGGACCTTTATCACTGAGCCATGAATCTATTGAATGACATTTCTTCAGAGCCGACAATCCTCAAGTGACCGATTATAACTGCAAATTTTGGACAACCGATTACAATACGCTCAAGGAACACGATCAGAGTATCATCAAGATGGCTCAGTATCCGACTCTGAAGAGAGTGGAAATGAAGATAAAAAATTCAAACGGTTCATTTCAGCATTAACTCAGCCGCAACCACGACCACAACCAGCCCCATGATCATCCCTTCACCATCATTATCGCCCGCAACAACGAATAATGGTAAATCATTTTGTAAACCAACTTTCAATTTTATGTTCTCAACTAACAATCTCTTATTCTTGTTAATTCACAGTTCCGGAATGCTTCGACGATGAGAGTGAATCCACTACACTGAATCTATCGACAGAGATGCAGATTATGGAAACAAGAATAATCCTGGTCCAAGAGAAGGTGGGCGTGGAGGGCGTGGCGGTCAGAATCGTGTCAACCGTGGTGGCGGCAATAGTCTTGGCAGAGATCGTGACATTGCCAATGAGCTCCACCAAGAGTCGAGGTTGAATGCATAACCAAAATCAGGTCATTGAAGACATCCAGAATCGGGATGAGGATGATTTTGCAGATGTTGCTGATGTTTCAGCTTGCCGATGACGATGAAGCTGATGCGGCTGGTGCTGCTGCTGATGATGATGATCAACAAGCCCCGGATGACAACTTCTCGTAATGATTATGTTGAAAACAATGAACCAATGGATCAAAATAGTCAAACAAAAGACCATTCCGAGCATGTATGCTGAAATCAATCGTACGTTGTGGTCAAGAAGAAGATGAAACGATGTCGATGGTAACAGAAGACCACCGAAACGACGTGATCCCGAGTTGCGATTTGAAATCAACCTGAACCAACAAGAGTTGGAGGTATTGGGTGCAATGTTGAATGATGAGCAACGGCTTCCAGTGCACCGTAGTCGAGAACAGTTCAAACAAATGAGTTTGCATATCAAAACGAAAGGACCATTACTATGAATGATGTGTGTTGTTATGTGATGTTTATTTTGTGTTTTAATAAAATGATGATTTACTTTACATTTACTTGGTTCAAAAGTTTGTCACGTTTGTATTCTGATTGGCCAGTTGTGTAAGTTCAAATGTGTGTTATCGATTCTGATTAGTCGCGCAAAGTTTGCGTAAAATAGAAACCCTAGGGCTGCCATCTATGAGTGTGCTGATAAAGCTGTTCTGTTATGACCAGCGATGATCATCACATTTCGCAAGCTGTTTTGGGAACGAGTGTTGAGTTGATGTTTTGAGGTTTGGAACAAGTGTGTAATGCTCCATCGAGATTTTGTGATCATACACAATTGACGTTTGATTGCATCAAAAATTTAAAATTCTTGTCTTTATTATATATTTTGATTAATTAAATTTCTGATTTTACTATTTTGAAGCTTATGACTCACACAATCTAAAAGTACTATATTACCGTGTTCAGGAACGATACTCTACTATATTTCTATTTGATTTTAGATGTTATAGCAAAGAAAAGCATGATTTAGGATATAAATGTGCGATTTGATCTCATTTAGTCATTTTGCCATTTGGTCCAGTTTTGACTTTTAAGTTTTCAATTCTGATACCAGTTCTTCACAATGAGTAGATTGGGGTGTTGTTGTTTTGAGATTGCTTTGCGAGAAAAAATATTCCAACCACCAGCCTCATTATTTATTTGATAAGGTAGATTTATTTAATTAAAAATGAGAAACTCCCAAAACTTTCATTTCAACTTGAGGGAAAAAAATGTTTTGGGAAAGTTTCCTTTGTGAAGTTATGACCTTGTTGATAATTTATCATCATATCGTGAATTACGATTCGTAATCTGTTACATTTAACACTTTTTTAGACCACACCAAAATGTTCTCCCGAAGCAGTACCAACCGAAAACCAAGCCAAAGTGCAGAACTGTCTTGTATTGCAAATGTTCATCAAAACAACAACAAACGAATTAAATTGTGCAACGAATCACAACAAGTGAATGTGAATTCACAATTGTCCAACTGTTCCACAGTCAATCGTGCCCTCCACCTGCACCACCTTCCCTTTGACTGTCTCTCTGTGATATTGTCACGCATCTCACTGCAGCACCGCATCACTCGACTCTGCCTGGTCTGTCACCACTGGAAGTCAACAGTCGACCAAATGTGCACAATCAAGGGACAACTCACCATCAATCTATTCTCGAGCTATAAACCGAGAATTGTGCACTTGTTCACTAGTGATCTCGAAAAGTATAGATCGAATGTAAAGCAAGAGAAAATGGAAAGTCTAATTTTGAAGAACCCAAAACGTTCTCTTCCTGATTTGTCAGTTCGTTTTCCTCTGGTCACTCAACTGGTGATTCGATCCAACGACACAACCGAACGACAGAATCGTGCATCACTGCAACTGTTTCTGTCTCTTTTGGGTCAACAGAAAGAAGCTTGGTGCTCATCATTGACCAGTTTGACACTGTACAAGTTGACTAAAATCGCCAATCCGACATTTCTACCTGAGGTGATGTCTCATTGATTGATGCGATCCTACTGACTAGTGAGCTCTTTTGAACCTTCTACCTTTGACCTAGGCCCTCGAGTAAATGGGTTAATTCTGGTTGGTTCTAATTTGCAATCAAAGTTGGTCTATTGATGAGGTTTTGCAAAAAAAACTTACTCTTATGTCTCTTCCTTCTTCCACAGCTTTGTTCGATGATAAATCACAAATTCACAAATTTAAAGGCTCAATACTTACGCCAAATGATCATTGATTCAAGTAGGGAGTACAATTAAATCATAGACCCCTGCTCGACTATTATCATGTCATCATTATCATCTTCTATCTTACCTCAATCTTGTCTTCATATGTCAGCTTTGTACTCATTGGTTGCAGCGGAGAGCATGGACAAGAGCATAGTGTTTGAGGGGCGAGATAGCTCAGCTCGTTGATCCAATGCTCGACTAATCAGGCTGCCAGTTGTACCTGAACGCAGTTCGACTGCATTGGACTGCAATACTCAGTGCCCGAGTTATGTGAATTGATTGAAGAACAGAAGGAGAAGACGAATAAATTTCTTCGAGGCCAGATGGTTCAAGTTGGACAGCCCAACATTCCTGAGTGAAATAAAAAACATATCCACAAATTGGAGATTCGAGCGATTCTCCAATTGGGTTTGTGGATTCTATTCTATTCTAAATTGGAAGGCTTGAAAAATTCTCAAATCATTGTGATGAATTGTTTCTTATAAATTAATCAATCAACTCAATCAATGGATTTTATCTATGGTCAAGTTGCTATGTAAATATGTCGAGATGGGTTCACATGATATTGCTTCAAATAGATGGCATTAGGAGCATTTTTTAGTGACAATCTTAATCTTGACTCATCAATGTCCTCGTGTGTTGACTGTAATGGTTATACACTTTGATTCTGTACTCTGCCGTGAATGTACAGTCTGAAATGGAACACTGAAAGTGACCGAACTGGTGGTGTTTGATGTTGTGATTGGACAAAACTGAATATGAGGTGAAGTGACGATCACACTTGTCACAGTGCCATTGGTTGGTGGACTGGTGAGACTGGGTGAGGTGGTGACCAAGACTATGTCTGTAAAAAACAATTAAGTTTATAAGTTGAAAGATGAAAGAACAAAAAAATGAACTCACCTAGTGTCGAATGATTGATTGCAGTCTTTGACAGCACAGCTAAATGGACCAATCGAATGTTCTTTTAGATGTTTGTTCAATTTGGCAAACATTAGGCCACATTGAGGACATTGAAGAGTGCGAGTGATGATTTGGCTGTTCTGCTTGGTATTATCAACATTCCAATCATCATTAATGGCATCCAGATTGTGCAAAAGCATTTCATTCGCCTCGACATAGTCATCGAGTCGAACTTTGGAACTTGGCTTCCTTTGAAATGCTTTGCACGAATGTGAGTAATTGTGTTACCTCGCTGAGCAGAGGAAAAGTCACATTGACGCCATTTGCATTTATATGGTTTGATGCCGAGATGGGTTCGTTTGTGTAGTTTCAATTTATATTCATTCGGTGCTCGAAAGGGACAATCAGGACGAGGACAGGCAAATGTGTTTTTGTGATATTCTGTGTAATGAGATATCACTTTCTTTTGTGTTCTCCCGTGAATGTACAGGCTGGAAAGGAACACTGAAAGTGGCCCAGTTGGTGATAGCTAATGTTGTGCACAGATAATCGATTATATGTGGAGTAGTGCTTGTCACACTTGTCACAGTGCCATTGGCTGGTGGACTGGTGAGACTGGGCCAGATGGAGACTTAGAATATGTCTATATAGAGTAAAGTTAGTTGATGTGATGACCGAACACAATTGAACTCACTTGTAATCGAAAGATTCTCTGCAACCCTTCACAAGACAACGATATCGACGACTCGAATGATCATCCCACAAATGTTTGGTTAGTAATTCACTTTGGACAAACACTAGACCACATTGATGACATTGAAGAGTGTGAGTGATGATTTGCTTCTGTTTTGTACTACTCGAAGTGGTTGGGCGAGGTCGTTTGACTGGAGAAGAAGGCACTTCTACATCACTTCCATCTTGTTCGTTTTCCTGATAGTCCACTTCGTGAGTTAGTTTTCGTTTCGAATGTCTCGCAAACTGTGCAACGATTTCCTGAGTTTGTCCATTTGGATGTGGTAGGGTTGTCTCAATTTGTGTGTTCTCCACAGTTTGAGATTCTTCCTCATCACCCTCATTGTCTTCAGTATCCGTCTCGTCATCGCCATTCCCCCACCTCCTCTTCAATCTCATCACCATTGGCACTGTCAATCTCAGTGTCTTCATCAACATTTTCATCTCCATCCTCCGCCCTCTCCTCTTCTTCAATCTGCATCATTTGTCCATCATCGTACTCCAAACCAAATTGTCCCTCCTCAAAGTCTTCATCATTGTCCATCTGTTCTCCATCGAACAGTTTATCTCGATTTGTCTCAATGTTATTTGCATGCCGAGCTGATGATGATGGTAGGGGGTGATGATGTGACGATTGAGGTTAGGTGAGGGAAAGTGACAGGTGGAGATTTGGTTGTGGATGTTTGGGTCTTGTGTCTGCCCAACTCAGTGTCACACTCATCGCATCCACAATAGCTCTCATCATCATCTTCCTCTTTTTTTATTATTTTCCAGCAACCTCCCACTGGCAGACCATTGTCTCGATGTCCATCTCCCGTGTGGTCATGTTCATCCTTCAGCTCAATCTTCACTTTCACCTCATCTTGCTCTTCTTCTTTCTTGACTCGTTTCAAGGGTTTGACTGATTGTTGACTAGATCCACCTAAAATCCGCCCAAACAAAGTGACTCAAGTCAATCTGCACATCAGCAATAATCACAATCACTTACCACCAAACTCATCACTCGGCTCCTGTTTGACATCCACTTTTATGCGAATGTTGAAAGGTACAATCCGTACTTGAAGGTTTGTAGATGAATGTCGGTTGAGATGTTTGCTCAGATGTTTAGGCGAAGAGAATGCTTTCTCACAACCATCTCGTGCACATCTAAATGCACCCGAATGTATGTGACCATGTCTGTTCAAGCTCGATTGCTTGTTGAACACCGCATCACACTCACCACATCTCAACTGTCCATTGCGAGCATTCATTGTAACAACTGATTGCCAATTGACCATCACATGTATTTGTTTGACTATTGGCAAACGAAGATGAATTGTAACTTGACTGGATGACGGATACAAACAGTGGTCAAAGCTTAATTGCAAAATCACCCATCTCGATGGAGAAATCCACACGTGATCGCAGTGCAAACCTCAAAAGTAGCACACAAACTCAACTTAACACAACACTCGTGCAAAAACAGCAAATGAAATGTGATCACTGATCAGTACTACTGATCATAACAATGCTACCTTCGCCGCATGAGCATGCGCTGTGCGGAGCAGAGCAGAGCCCTCTAGCAACAAATCAGTGTACAAACAAATCTAATTGCGGCAATTTCGTAGAACGAAAGGATCTTATCTTAAATGGGAGTTTCAGGAGACTCGCACAATTAGGTTGGAGGGTTCTATTTCCGTAAAAAATGGCAGGCCCATATGATTCTCAAATTATTGTCATAAATTCAATCCTACAATTAATAAATCAGGTCAACTCCATCAATGGATTCTGTCAGTAAGTTAAGTTGTAATCCAATTTTAACCGAATAGCCCCCCACTGTGGTTCCATATGGTCTTGTTTTCAAAACTCACACATCGTTTAAAATCAATTTGTTGGACACTTGAGTCTGTCTGCTCTACAAATAAAATCACATTTCCAAACGTAATGAAAATCTACAAAAAAGGTTTATTAAGTACAATCAAGTGCGCAATTACAGACCGACAGAGCGAAATATAAATAGAGCAAACTTGGACTACTTCGTACATTCGAACGCACACAGCAAACTAATTCTGTGAAAATTTTCGATATTCTCTCATGAATTTCTTCCGCGCTCTCATATCGTTGACAAACACCACTGCATTGAGCACCAGCACCAGTTTCTCGATCTGTTTGAAGTGCACTTGTGGCCACTTGCGAATGTTCTTCTCGGCCATTGTGACACTCTTCTCGTTGCTCAGCAAAACCAACACAGACACCGAGGGAAAGTGATGAGACAGTAGGCAACAGAAGTGGTCTGCATTGAATCGATTCGAGTTGATTGATGCTCGAAAGTGAGTCAACAGGTTTGGCTCACAAATAGTCAACTTTTTTTATATTTGATAGTGGAACAGGTTGCACTGTTGGATCTAGTTGAAAGCGATGCATTTTCAGCTCAGTCAGATGGGGCAATTTGCGTAGATCCGTGAACCAATCAGCGTCAAATTTGTTCTAGATACAATCGATGTTAAACAATGGACACATAATATGAAGTAACTCACATTGCCAACATTGATCTGCAGAAATTGCAGCAAATCAAAGCTTTCACACATCAAACTGAACCAATCTCGGGACCAAATTCCCAGCAAGTTAAGATGAGTCACAGTAGAGGTGAGCTGTGTTTGCGCCAGTAAATTGGTCCATTTGTCAAGCGAAAGTGAACATTCCCTGAAGTTGAGTTCTTTGATTCTGTTGGAAGTTTCCCTGGCTGAGCAACCGAGAGTGTGCATAACCGATATCCAATTTCTGAAAGTACAATACACAAAGTAACGCTCCAATTGAGGCAGTACATTGTGTAGCTGCACTGGTTCAGGATGGTAGGATTGACGTGTAACTGGACCAAAAGAACGAATATAGAGATTGAGCTGTTTGAGATTCGATTGGTTGAATTTGCGATTGATCATTGAACATATCTGCGTAAGCATAAAAGAGGTGAGGTATGAGTAGTTTTTGAAATCGTAGTTGGTTTATTAAGGTCGAGGGTAAGAGGATAAAATCAGTATGATCATCAACCAAAACAACTCACCTCTGGAAGAAATGTTGGATCTGTAATCATTTTAGTCATTTTGTACAGTGTCAAACTGGTCAATGATGAACACCATTCCTGTGATTGACGACCCAAAACTGATAAAAACAGTTGAAGCGATGCACAATTCTGTCGTTCGGTTGTGTCGTTGGATCGAATCACAAGTTGAGTGACCATAGCTATAGGAAAACGAACTGACAAGTCGGGGATAAGACAAATTGTTCTTGTGTTTCATAAGTAGACTTTCCATTCTCTCGTGCCTCACATTTGACCAATACTGTTCGATATCACTTGTGGCCAATTCGGTAAATCTCGGATTGTAGCTCGAGAATAGATTGATGGTCACCATTGGTCAGTTGTCCCTTCAGATGACAAATCTCGTCGACTGTTGACTTCCAGTGATGACAGACCAGGCAGAGACGAGTGATGCGGTGATGGAGTGAGATGCGTGACAATATCACAGAGAGACAGTCAAAGGGAAGGTGGTTGATGCGGCGGCCGAAACGATTGACAGTGGAATCAGACAATTGTAAATTCACGTTCACTTGTTGTGAATCGTTGCAAAATGTGGTTCGTTTGTTGTTGCTGCTGCTGTTTTGATGAATTCATATGCTATAGCATTGTGTGCAACTTTAACTCTTTTGCAATTGGAACTCGAGATGTATTGATTTTGATCGAGTTTAATTCGTTTGTTGTTTGGGTTAAGGGGGCGATTGACGGTGGAACAATTGGACAATTGTGAATTCACCTTCACATGTTGTGGTTCAATGGACAATTTAATTCGTTTGTTGTTGTCGTCGTTTTGATGAACATTCGCAATACTAGACAGTGCACTTCGGTTACGTTTTCGGTTGGTACTGCTTCGGGATAACATTTTGTTTGGTCTAAAAAGGAGAAATATTACGATGTGAATCAAGATGATAATAATATCACTAATAAGTATACTTTTGATCACAAATTGTGGCTCGATTACCAATGCAGAGCTTGACTCACTGGACTAACCATGTGCTTTGCCGCAAACCTCGACCGTTTTGAGTCAAAACTTTTGACTACGTAGTATACATAGACTGGTCGGTGACTCATGCGGTCTCGAGATTTACCATTCGTCAATGAGTTAATGTAAAGTGCTGCGCGCGCACAATGGTGGTAGATCTTGAAATTTAAAGTTTAGCGAGAGAATTGAAAATTTAATTTTGAACTCGTTCTTATAAGATACAAAAAATTTTAATGCCAATCAGAATGAATCTTATTTCCGAGCGTAGTGTAAATCTACAAAAATTTATTACGTATTTACAAGAAAAACCGCAAGGCGTGAAGCGGCTAAAGCCTGGCTTCACGCTCTTGCGAAACCTCCGCTAGCGCTGCGGTTTGTTTTTCTTGTAAAAAACACCCTTCGGGTGGGTTGATTCAACACTGTTGAAGTAAAAGAATATCATTTTTTAATAGATTCAATAGACAACCGATTACAGTAAGCGTTAGAAATGATTTTAAAATATTGATTAGTGTAAGTGTAAGTGTACGAAAATGTCGAATTGATTGGATACATTTTCAACCAATACTTTGTAATTTGGTTGACGATTTTTTAATTTTGATTTGAAACCAAAATACATAAATAAAGCATTGAGTAAACTTTTAAAACAATCAATTAAAAACATCGAAGAAATGTTTGCTGGTTACATCGATAATAAATAAATGAATGAAATAATTGTTAACTTCACTTCTCATCTTCCATACTTGAGTGACCTGAGCAAGAACTCAATTTCATTTGTAATGATCAACTTGTTTTCAATTAGATTATTCAACAAATTGACATAATTTGGCAAAAAGGCAATTAAAGTTTTTATTTGATCTCTGCAGAAACTGTTACCATTCAAATGTATTGTTGTTCAAAGCACATTAAATCGGATATTTTTGAGTTGTGAGCTATTCCAAGATGACATGTCATACAGTGTGCACTAATTCTGTGGAGATGTTGAGTTTGGGGGTTTCTTCCTCGATTCGTAATAGACAAAACTGACGTTCCTCGAGATTCTCAGGCAAGTTGAGACTGACATAATACGAAAGAAGAGAGACAAATAACTGGTTCTGTATGGTGAAAGTGAAGGGGACCATTTGTCAGTGTGAGCTAGGCTAGGAGGCCTCGCCCTATGTGTTTGCGCGCGCTCGGGTCAATCGTGTGGGCCCGTCATTGATCCCATGTTACCAAATCAGTTTGGTAACAAGGTTGGTCAATATGAGATGGTGTGTGGTCTTAAGTGGTTGAAAAAGTCAGAAATAAATCGAAATGTTTTTATTCTAACGGTTTATTTTAGTTCAGAAAAGTTTCAAAATTATTTATTAAAAATCTAAATAAACAAATGGACCAATGTACAAACTTCATCAACGATTCACGCTAATCAAGAGAAAGTGATTGTACACACACAAACGATATTAGATGCGTTTGTATCAAACTTTTACTTACAAAAAAACTAGAAATAAACTAAAACTAAAGTTAGAGATTATGGATTAGAAATGAACCAACGATATTATCATCATCAAGATTAGTCAATAAGAAAGATAAAAATTCAGTTGATTCAGTTGCTGAAAATGATCATGATGGTCCCAAGTTGTTACCAAAGTGCTTGGTAACAGGGAAATGGTCGCGAGATGGCGCGACGCTTGGATTGTGAGATAATGAGATAAAACACAAGATAATAGGTATAATAGATGATTTATTGATGCAATCTGCCCATGAACGCTGGACTCGATTGATTGAGATTATGAACACCCTGTTTGGGCCGAGAACATAACTCAGGTTGAGAGTATGAACACACAAATTGTGCCGAGAACATACAACTCAGTGACAGTGTCCGCTCTGAACGCGAGCTTAGGCACAAGTGAAGTACAAAGAATAAGAAGAATAAGTAAGACAATGAGAAAGGAGATGGGGACCTAAGGGGACATAGGGGCAAACGGGTTTGCTTCAGTGCGTGATGGTCGCCATCTTATGCCAGAAGAGAAGAGGAGAGAAGGCAACGCCTATTTGGCATTGCGCGGCAAAATGGGTTGACGAGAGTCGCTCGTCGATCCCATGTTATCAAACCAGTTTGGTAACACAAGTGGAGGTGTCGATTTTTTGCCAACAGTTTAAACTTTTGAAACAAATTTGATTCAATCAATTGATGTTTCAAGTTAAATGTGTGAATTTCATTTAAATTTCAATTAAATTTACAAAAAGATTGGATTCTTATAATCGAGAGATGATCACGTGATTGTTCACTTGTGACATGTCTCGACATAATCGGGACATTTGCCCTCCAAAAAGCAGAACATTTTGATCCAACCAGAAAAGTCTAGTCGGTTCAGTCTCAATCGAACCCAAATGTGCCAGTAGACACACTTTGTCCTGTTGTTGTGATGGCTTGAGACATTTCTTTACTGCAAAAGGTAGAAATCTAACGCCTTTCAGCAAGTAGCTTTCCAGTATTGAATGAACTGAAGCGAATGTTACATTCGCCGTCGAGGATTTGGACATTCGCAACTTTAAATTTAAATTTTAAATTAACAATCAACAAATGTCAATTTGAATTGCTTTACCAATGTTGAATTTGCAAATTTCTTTTAAATTGAGACTCGTCCGAATGATGGGACAACTGGTCGGTGCTGGTTGACACTTTTTCAAGTACGAATTGGATGAATCGAATATTCTGAAAATAATAAAAAAATATTAATAAAAATTCAATTGGAGAAAATTACTTTACTTTGTCAAGTCAGAAAATTCCCAACATTTTCCGGATGAGATCATCATGATGGATAAAAACAAAACTAATGTACGACTTCATGTTTTTCTCATATGATTTAACAAAAATCATTTTAGGGGGAAAAACAGACAATCATTTGTGAGATTTATAAAAGAAAATCTGCAACTTTATCTAATTTAACTAAAGTCCAATGATTAACTAAGTCAACATGTTGACATAAACTCGTTAGTAAATTGTTTTGAGTTGGTGCTTATCAGGATTGCTTTTGCTCTTACTTTTTATTTTTGGTATTTGCATTTAGCAAACAAACTCAAACTCCAATCGACAATTGAAAAATTGTGCGCATTAACCGATTGATCACTAGAGAGCATCGAAAAGCCGATTTTTGACATTTTGATTAGGCCTGAGGTTAAAAACGATGTCTCATGGTGTAGACAATGTAATTCCGGAGTTTGGTCTAAATCGGTCAACTTCTAGGTGTTTCTCCAGGGTACTGGATTTTTAAACGGGAAAAAGATGGAGAAATGGCTCGAGATTTGACCGATTTTCTAGATCTCGATATTGATGTGATTTTACGTTGATTTACTAATTCGAGTACTGGGAATTCGAATGGAGCACAGCTCGATCCGAAAGATTATCTCGAGGTTGTGCACGAGGAATGTTGAGTATCGTTTTTGTGTTTTTTGTTGTGTGAATTGATAATGTTATTTGATAAGTTTTACTGTTATTATTCATTTGTAATTTGATGCTCTTGATTACTCATTCTGTTATTAGTTAGTCAAACTAGATCGCAATCGAGTATCTTCAACTTCAATTGACCAATCTAACTTGGCAATGACCCACTATATTTCGAACATTAAACACTTTACCGATTGGTGATTCAAAGATCTCTTAAGATGGACTTTACGGCTTATGTAACACTTCCGAGCAACAATCTAGAATGGATAGAAAATGGTTTTCAACATGGATTTTATACACAGTCGACCAAGTAAAGATATGAGTATCCGAATTTTCTAAAATGAATTTAAAAATCGCAAACATTTACAAAAACACTACAAAAAATGTCAAATAAATTCTGTGAAAAAAATGCATTAAATAATGGAAAATTGTAAATTAATAAAAATAGAATAATTTTAAAGGACAATCTTCATGTGCAGAGGACCTCTTAGATCCATATCCTGGGTCCCAGGGCACCATTTACGTCCAAACCATTAAATTTATCGTACCCGAATTAGTAAAAATTGACTAAATCAGCCCTTTTCCTCTTGTACTTTTCGATTGGTGAAATTTGAGCCCAATCAGCGAACGGTGCAAGCACAATAAAATCTTCTACGCGTTTTGCCATTTGTCTTATTCTCTTTTCAATTCACTTTGTAGTTTCTTTGTAAATGTTTAAAAAATTAGCAAATCTTTCATTGCCAAATCTTCCAATATCTGTTTATAAATCTCTCATTTATTCCAGATTTATTATTGAGTGAGTCATTCGCCAATTTTTGATTGATCTATAGAAATACGAAATGTGATGTACGCATACTCGATTTTGATAAAATTTTGCAGACTCATTCCTGAATCTCGAGCTTTAAATTGCAAATGAAAGTTGAGTTGATTGTTGGTTTGATCATTGAATCTCTGTGTGTTCATCAACTTTCACTGCACTGTGTCAACTTACGAACTGACAAAATTACCAACTTTAGAATTGTACTTTTTATTTGTCATTTTACTATTTAAACATTCGAACGAAAAAATGATTTGTCATTAGTTTTTGACATTTTGCCTAATCATGAGCTCCATAATATCTCGTTTGTGTCTGCTAGTCTTTGTGGGCGTTATTTTGTCTCTTTCTTCGAGTGCTCAAGCCCAGATCGTTGGTGGCGCCGAAAGTGCTCAAGGCAAATGGCCCTATTTCACGGGCTTGTTCTACAAAAACACGCAAAAAAACACTTTTGTGGACAATGATATCCTGCTCACTGCGGCTCATTGCGTGTAAGTTTCTATAATTCATATATTCCCAATTGCATAAATCCGTAACCATTCACTGCATTCGCTTCATTGTCTCATTAGTGCGAATAATCACAACCGTCCAGAATTATATGCAGTTTATATGGGCTACAATAGATACAAGTCCAGAAACAAAGTATACATGTTCAATGTCAGAAAGGTAAACATACTCTTTATTGTTACTATATTTATGAATAATCCGCATTCATTTTTATAGATATTTCTGCATCCAAACTATACAGACTATACCGATTACGATATTGCGGTGATTTTTCTTGATCGTAGCATCGATTTCAATGGTATTAACAGAGTAGGTACGTTCTATTCATAATCTCTTTACTATCTCTTCACTTTCTCATCATACTTCTTTACATTCTGCGAAACTTTTAACTAGGTCCATTGTGTAACGATCCTGATCCACTAAAGAATCTCGACACTTCGAAGTGTGTCACAATGGGCTGGGTGTGGACAATAGATCCAAGCAGCAAAGAAACTAATGGAAGTGGTTCTTACCAATTTTGAACAATAAACATGCAGCTGAAAAGTGCTAATTTCAAAGCGGACCATCATTCTCGTGCTTGGCTATGCTGACCCACCCGTGTACTGCCACTGTTGGGCGATTCAGGCGGTCCACTGGTGTGTCCTCCAGCTGGAAACCAAAGTAAGTTCGCACTGGTGGGTATGCCTCCTTTTGGGCGCGACCGCCAAGATGTGGCCATAAACCGAGTTACTTCACCAATGTGAAGAATTTTCAAACTGGATTGCTAGTGTTCAATCCTAAACTCGTAATGTTCAGGTGGCGAAAAGATCGTTTGTAAGTATTTACAACAGCGTACTTGGTACGACTGTTTAATTTGTGCTCTTAGGGCGCTCGTGGCATACGTGTGTTGCGCTGCACACTGTGATTTTATCTTTAAAAATCTAATATATTATATTATATATATTATATTATATATTTATATTTTAAAGATAAAAATCTGATGTGAACTTACTGCCCACTATGTATCTTTAACCATATATATATTATGTAATATATTCGTATTATTATTATTCCTTATATTCTTCCATTTAGATTCGATGTGTCTAAATTATTTTGATGTCGCTTTCGATGTTTTTAATCTATAATACATGAATAAATTCAACTCCAAACCGTACAAAAAAAAAAAATCAACAACAAAAACTTTAAAATCTCTCAGACTATGCAATCTTACTTCTTCACCTGTGTAACTCGGTGCGAGTGAGCATCAAGCCATCAGCTAACAATGACATAACAAAACAAATCAAATTACGTATAATCCTCAGAAATGCGTCCAAAAACAGCTCGAAACCGGTGAACCATTGAGGGGTGACAAATTGACTTTACAATTCTCATTCTTCATTTCCAGATTTCATTGATTCCAACACCGTTTAAGTGCGACTCCCGTCAGTTCATATATGGTGACAAGTCCATTGTCTAATTCAGGTAATTCACTTAGTTTCTTCTGGGTCGAGAATGAGGTTTCTTCCTCCTCTTGGTCATCCCCCATTAGTCGGACACTATCATCATCATACTGCTGCAGTGCAAAGCTGCAGAAATTATGGCTTTCAGCTCCAGTGGATTTTCAAATTTCCGCCGTTCGCGTTGTCGTCGCCGAGCGTCTTTTGCGGGCTGAGGTTGAGGTGGTACCGTGAGGAACGATGAGGAGTAAAGTTTGGTTGTGCAGTAGGGCATTGGGTAGTTGTTGAATGGATTTACACTCCACAAAATTACCACTACCCCGACGGTGGGATCAGGCAAATCGGTTTTATCGTCAATTTGTTGGTTGAATGTTGAAGATGTATATAAGCTGGAACCACCAGTAGATCCCCATGGCCGCCTGCCGCCACACTTGCAGTACATTATTTATATCCTGCTAACAATTGCCTGTAATTTTTCATTAGTTTCGTGAAAACTCCTGGAAGTCATTATGGATGAGGTGAAGTTGGTGATGATGTGAAACAGTTCTGATGATTTAAGATGCAAGAAATGAAAATCCTCGCACAGAACTCAACACAAATTCAAACTGTGCCACAAACTCAAGTGGTGAACATCGCCAAACCACCCTCAACACAGTCCATAGATGGCGCAATGTTTCCAGATAAAATCAATTTTTTAAAAATCTATCTTTCCAGAGCGTTTCAATGATTTGAATAGTGACGTAAAGAATATTCTTTTGTTTTGCAATTATTGAGGACGCCGGTGCAGAATTTTCCAAAAGCCAATCAGTGAACTTTGATTGAACTGAAACATTGCAACAATGAAATGAAAAGTTGTCAAACTAAAATTTACCGCATTTGCAATATTTTAATTTAAAATCTTGCGTAAGCAAGTGAAAGTGTAG
>JAKIJQ010000595.1:0-23373 GCA_023373905.1 Rhizoglyphus robini | reverse complement strand
GATGTTGATAAGAATTCTAATAAAAAATTTATAATAATTTATTGCCTAATAATAATTACACAAACCAATTTGAATATATTTGTTTTTGTAATTCTAGAATTATATAATTAGAGGAGCGAACTGACGAACGAACACCCGAGCGTAGCGAGGGTGTGAGAGAGATAGTGAGTGACGAGTCTACCCCAAAATTTGGGAGAATTGGATTTCTTGTCCGGATAACTCCTCCGAAACCACTGTATGGATGGGTCTGAAAATTTAACTCAATGTTCTGTTCGTGATGAAGATGTGCAGTGCGAAAATAGGTCACTGTAGGTCAAAGGGCAACAGAGTTATGATTTAATGAAAATCCCAAATTTTGCATAGAAGTGTGTAGGGCCCGAGTGTCAACATTGTGTGAGACACAGCCAAGCACACACGCCGAGCAGCACGCCCGCTGTGCGCAAAGAGGATGCGTAGTGACATCACACCCACACTGGAGTGCTGTGATTGTAGGTGAGATTGTGCTTACATTTGACCGAATTTCAGTATGTTGACCGTAACTATTTATGTAGATATCAAAACATTTACTTTGCAGGTCTATGGGATCTATTAAATAGAATCAATACAAATACAATACAAAGAATAGAATTTGCAGGTTGTGATAATGTAGACGATTTCGCGCCACTTTTTCATGGAACGACCTTTGCGATTTATAATGTCATATTTAGTATTTTCTAAAGATATATTTTTGATAAGTCGATTGTATTCGATTGCGATTATAAAGCTGCAGCTCATGAGTAGGGTGGCAAAGTTGTCCGTGCAAGCTGGCCGGAGTCCAACTGTTCGCTGTACTGACGTCACGAGGGTAATTAACGCTAGCACTATTTATGCTACAGACTGGTTGGTGTTGCTGTTGAGCGAGCGAGCCACTGCTCAGTAGGGCCTGTTTCTTTGGTTTCACAACACTTTTCGCGCGTTTCTATTTCTGCTTATTTTTGCCTTAGTTATTGGTGACATTTCACTTTTTTTATAATCATGGAGCCTTCGAATCATTGTGATATGAGTTCGGTTCATAATGATATGTATTCGGGGGTTGTCCCAACAACAATTTGACTGGTTTTCTCACAATAATAACAACAACAACACTAATTCGCCTTCTTCGGAATGTTATGTACCGATATATTCTGTTCCATCCGATTCGTTTACCTATTCTACTACATCCACTTCAACCAGTTTTCTGGGCAAACATACTCAACATCAAATCCTACTTACTATAATCAATATAATCAATTGCACAATTCCTATGAGACATCACATATGTTTCCCACCTCAAGCCAAACTCAACAGTGGTCATACCCAAATGCATCATCATATGTGTCTCCTTCAACTCCAAACAACCATCACCAGCCTCAATATTTTCTCCCCACAAACACTCCATCACATTACACCTCAACTCCTCCTCACACTCACTCAATGCAACATATTTTCCCTTCACCTCAACACCAAACTTTTAGACCAGCGACAAATACGAATACGACAAATATGAGTCATGAGATGGAAGACTAAAGTAAAAGATTTTTGTTTTATGTTAATGGTAATGTTCAGAATGCTCTATGTCTTTATGGGATTCATTTAAATGATTTTGTACTTCACAACTAAACAAACGAAATTTCATTTTCACTTCTAGAGTCGATGTTCCAATTTCCGCAATTATCGGAGTCGAACCAGATTATGTGTACCTAAAACGCTTAAAGTTAATATCACTTAAAGCGAGTGATATCTAACGAAACATTTTCTATGGACTATACCGTTCGCTCCGAATTTACGCCAACGGCGTTATTTATCCTTAAAAAATATGAAAGCAAGAGGGCTTCATAACGCCGGCTGGTTCAAAAACTAGTTAAATTATTACTAAATTGGATTCTAATGATAAAAGTTCTTTTATTATTATGTTATTCTTGTACGTACAACAAATAAATCATTTTTGGGTGAAATATTACCTAATTCAGGTGTACACCAATTTTGGTCAATCGCCGTTCAAATTTCCCCCACAAAAAAAGATTTCTTGGACTTTTAACATTTTCATGAAAAGTCGCTTACCATCAATTGATTTCAGTAACGCCATCATCACAAATGCTACCATAACAACTCAATCAAGTGTTTGCATGACCGGAGATAACTCGTTCACTTATCAACCTTTGCCGAATCGACATGTAATATGTAATGTAATCGACAATGTAAATAAGTAATAGGAATTCTAGACTTTGGAATTGACTAGCACTTGGAGGCACCTACAAAGTAAAATTAACTTTGTAATTTAACATTTGTATGATACATCTCATATTTAGTCTCATTGCGGAGCAATTAATTTTGTAGAAGTGATGAAACTAATAAAATTATTATTTAAAAAATTAACATTTCTTTATGAAAAGACAGTCTAAGATACACATACATATTTCATTCAGTCATTCAATTGATTAGATACTCACTTGTTTCGATCTGTGCCATGTATGGGTTGTGTATCAATTAGACTATGGAGTTGATTAGATTTAGAATGTAACTGTGCGATAACTGCAGATGCTAAGTCACTTGGCAAGTAAGTTAACATTGATAAGACATTACATACGACGTATTCGATTGGTATGCTGCTCTTATTACTACTGGCACTGCTACTGTACTGTACACCACTACATTTGCTGTTGTTTTTAAAATGAAAAATTTAAGTTTTTGCGCCCTTTGAGATTAACTTACTGATAAACAAAGCCAAGATAGAACATAACGTCCAATAGTCTTTAAAGTTCATGTCTTTATCTTTAATTTGATATACTGAAAGCCAAAATCGGTTAATATTTAGTCGGTTAAAAGTGTACCCAAAAATCAAAAGTCTAAGTTGTCAGGAGAAGTTAAAAACAAAACACAAACTATGTCAGCGAGGCGCATTATGTGGGCGGCAAATTATTTTTTTAATAACTTTTTATTGGAAAAATGCTCTGATTTTTTGCTAATCGATAGATATTAAGATAATATACATCTTAGAACTAAAAAAAATCACGGTATTTTGCTAAAAACCCCGTCCTGTCCCGCCTTAAACGATTTCTTTTATTAAAGTTGTTATTTTTTAGTTTTAAATACAAATTCGAATAAATAAGATTGTTTTTAAACGATAACAAAAATATTGATAATTTAATTGTTAGTCAAAATTGCATCATGTCATGCCTTAAGGTAGAGGCGTTACACTTGAACTGTAATGCCCAAACAATTACAGTTTGGCAACAGTTTGCAATTGATTTGATCAAAGCTTATAAGGTAGAGGCGTTACACAACGAGACAAATGGAATCAACTTTTGACTAACAGGTCGTGGATACACCAAATTAACTAACTAAAGTATGCTGAATCGATTGGTGACATTAGTTTTCGTCTGGCTGATGAGCTTCTGGCTTATCTGATGGCCACAAAAGCACTACTTCTGCAATTCAATTTAACAATAATTTGTGTACATCGTTATGCCAAAACGTTAAACGTTGGCCCACCACTATTTGTGGAGAGTGTTCTTTTAATTTAAATTATCATCAAAACCGGCCAAATTATTATGTCCAAAATTACGTTTAAAAAATATGTTATTCAAACTGCCTCTAACCGAATTATAAGTCTTCAAATTATGTGATACCAAATTGTGTTTACATTTGTGGTGCCGAATTTAAAAGTGCTTTATGATTAACGGGAAAAATCTCAGTACGGACATCTTCATCTTTTACCTATTTTTTAAATATCAAATTAATCGTATACTGTTGAGTACCTTTAAAGTATGTTTGACTTTGTGTTTAAAATAAAACAAAAAAATCGAATTTATAAATTTATTTTTTCTTCCAATAGCTTACAAATGTTTATTTGAAGCACGAAAGATTGACAAAGGTTGTGATTTCAAGCAAAAACTAATTATTTTTTACCGTATTAGGATTTTATTTACAATTTTTGAGAATAAGGTCTTTATACTGAAAATGGCATCGAATTATGAAGAAAGTGTAAAACGAGAAGAATTACTTAAGATTGTGCATGAATGTATTGTGAACGAAATTTAACAACGATATGGACGATTTGTTGGAGTACAGAGAAATGAATGATACAGATTGGGTTGACAGAGAAGTGATGTGTTACGTGCTGAGAGAAGATGTGTTCCATTTGGTTGATTGGAGAAAAATTTGGCACTATTTTATACTTCCTGGATAAGCACTACAGAGTGAACAGTATGCTGCCACAAATGCATAATATTACTTTGAAATTTGCTGATTATGACGAAGCATTACAGCGATTGATCGATTCAATGGAAAGTCAGTTTAAAACTGAACTGTGTGAATGGAACAGACATTTCAAATTATGTTATGCCCTGGTTTGGATGCTGCGCAATGACAAACATTCGTTGAGTGACCAAACTTGTGAACGAATGTTCGATTACCTCGTGAATCTCCTCGAGACATTCAATGATGAGGAAACTATTGAGATGGCATGGCGTGCATTGTCACAATTCCCATTCAATAAGTTTAACTTTCAATTCGCCAAGTACCAAGCATCACTGATTAAATTAATAATCGACTCTCTAGAGGCATTTTCAGTGGAGAGTAGAAAGTACAGCAAAAATTTGAATATATGTCGCGTGACTTGTGGGGCTTGGGAAAATTGTGAGAATTTATTAGACAAAAGCACTCTAGAAGAAATATACAATTATCTCCTAAAACTTACTGAATTATATCAAGAAGATGATGAAATGATTACTCAAGTGTTTGACACATTATCCGTGTTCCCGTTCAAAAAGTGTTGTTCATTTCAATTCGACAAATTCGAAACATCACTTGTGAAATTAATTGACGTTGCCGAAAATGAGAATGCAAAAACAAAATGGAACAAATATGAAAAATTGTGTGGCTTTCTAAAATGGACTTTGAGATATTTTGAAGATTCTCTGAGTCAACCAGCTCTTGAAAGAATTTTGGAATTTCTCGTGAAATTATTTGAGATATGTGATGATGAGTATACGATTAGGATTGCTTTAAAAGTATCAGACTATTTCCCATTTGACAAGCAACAATCTTTACCTTTTCGGTTGTTGGATTCGATTCGAAATAATCTACAAAATAAAGAACAACAAAGTCAATTGAAAATACACAACAACTTGTGTGAATTGATGAAGAAGGTGTTATTCAAATGTAGATCTTCGTTTAGTTACCAAATACTTGTGAACGACTGTTGAAGGATATTGTGAAATTAATTGAGACACGGGTGAAGATGAACAATTCATTAAAGTTATTGGATTGTCATTGAGTGAATTCCCATTTGACAAGCATCAAACTTCACTACTTCAACTGATCGATTCAATGAAATCTCAGTTGGACACGCAAAAGTGTGTATGGAAAGCGCACAAGTGTTTGTGTGACGTGTTGGGCGAAGTGCTGAATGAATACGCGAATTCGTTCAATTCGGAAATACTTGAGCGAATCTTAGATTATCTCATGAAACTTCTTGAGACATGTGATGATGAAAAAATTATTTTTTCTGCTTGTTGTGCATTAAAACGTTTTTCTCTTCCCAAAATCCAATCATTCATAATTAAAGTTCTACATTCTACAATGGAAAATTGGACAATTTCATCTCGACACAACTGGAAAATAGATCAAAATTTGTGTAGGACCATTGAAAGATTACAACAAAATCAATCCACTCATATTGATAATTCAACATTATTTGATCGCAATTTCATGAATAATTTGTTTGATTATTTATCCAAATTGTTCGCTAATTGCAATCACATGGCCACAATATTGTCTAGTGTTTTGTTGATTGAAAAGTTGTGCGTGAAAGGACTGTGGGATGATGAGATAATGATGAAATTAATGACATTATTGAAGGACAAACTACAACACGGTCAACTGAACGGGGAATGTTATAACAATGGAGGTGTTTTGTCGGACAATGTCGATCACTTTGAACGATACCAAGTGAACTGGTGCGTGAGATGGTGCATGGATAATTTGATGGGAAGAGACGGAGTGAAGACGGAATTGCCACTGGTCAAACTGTCACAAGATCGATGCGAGGCTAGAAATGATAACAGATATGTTGAAATAATGGAAGAAAATGATGATTTAGAATGTTTTCATCCAGTTCGTTCATCTTTTTCTGTTTCATGCGGAGTTTATTACTACGAAGTAACCGTCATAACAAATGGAAAAATGATGTTTGGTTGGAGTACTAGAGAAACTAAATTTGAAAATAATATTTATCACAAACATTTCGGCCTTGACAGACATTCGATTGGCTTTGATGCATCTCGAAAAGTGATTTGGCATAATACAAAAAAAGTCACATATCCCGACCTGCCCGATTGCCTGGCAGGTGATGTGATTGGTTGTCTCATTGATTGTGATGGCAGGAGATTTGTGTTCTACTACAAAGGACATGAGATTGAGTTGGTTGGTGATGAAAGTGAGGATGGTAAAGTTATGTCCGAACATGTGAAAATGAGTGTCTCCAAAAGAATTTCATTTTCTCTTTCTCCCTACTACGCCACTGCCTCTCTCTCCCTTCACCAGCAGTGCCATTTCAATTTTGGTCAGTCACCATTCAAATGTGCTCTTAAAGATATTACATTCAGACATTTTCACGACGCGAGTGGTGGAGATAAAAGGAAATATCAACTGAACAGAACATTTACGAAAAATGATAAAATTGGTAATTTAGATTACTGGTTCGAGAATTCTCCAGTAGACAACCAGGTTGATTTGTTTTATTGTGACCAGATACAGAAAAAATATGATGATAAAATGAAAAATCGTGGCAATCGAGATAATTTGAAATGGAGATTAGATGAAACAAAGAGAGAATCAAAATGTGTTCGATACATACAATCGATCATTGAGATGATGGAAAAAGTGATTGAACATAATAAAGTGGATGTAATGGCAATGTGGATTGGAAATATGATTGCTGATTTGATGTATGAAGCAAACAAAACAAAACTACTCGAACTTCTCTACCCATACCTTCAACTACGAATCAACTCTTCAGCAGACGCAACCAAACATCGATACATTTGCATTGTACTCTTATATATTATTAAATATTCGAAATCGTTTTATGATGACTTTATCAAGCACATTCGCAGCGAAGTCTTCACTTACCTCACTCGAACACTCACCGAGACAAATGACGAGTGGACAAAGTTGTTTGTGTTGATTGCAATTGACAATTTAAAGTTGAATCATGTGGAAAAGAATGAAACAAAGAGAAATGCCAAATTGAATCATTTGCTCAGCATTGATTATCACCAGCAAAATGTTTTACAAATTCTCAAATCGACAAAAAAATTTGTCGATTATCAAGTTTATGTGTGTGCTCAGTTGTATAATGAGCGCACATTTAGTACAACTCATAGCCAAGTAGGTTTGCCAGTTTCATTTGACGAGTTGAGCTGGCAAACACCTCTGAACGCTTCAGATCAAAGCAAAGAACTCAAACTATCTCTTGATCGACTATCAGCACGAAGTGATTGGAAATGGCAAAGTGTTCGATCCACAAGTTTTGACATTGATTACTATGAAGCATTGCTTCTCACAAATGGACCAATGCGAATTGGATGGGCCACAAAACAAACCAATTTGAACAGTACCAAGACGGGCGACGATCAATTCTCAATTGCCCTCGATGGCTACAAGAAATGTGTGTGGTACAATAAAAAATCCTTCCCAGTACGAAATATGTCGAATCGTTGGAGAGCTGGCGACATTGTTGGTTGTCGATTCGACAAGAAACAACGAGCCTTCTGTTTCTCCCTCAATGGCAAATCGCTCGTATTTGATTGCAAAATATACATTTTCAGTCAGCCATATTATGCAGCCACAAGTTTGTGCACACACCAACAGTGTTACTTTTACTTAGGTCAACTCGAGTTCAACTATTTGGACAATTTGTCTAAAGAAGCATTCATTTCCAATTCTTCATTGACAAACGCAATCATCAATGTCAATTCAACATCAACAATAGGAGATGTTTCATTTGATCGATTTCACCAATCGACGGTGTCGATGAGTGTTCCAAAAGGTAAGTGTAAACTTTTACAAAATAATTTAAATATAATTTTCATATAATTTCCTGTATCTAGAAATGCGCCAAATATTGCCAATATTCAACAGATCTTTTAATAAACGAGGTATGACAATACTTTTAAAAACTTATATAAAAATAAAAATCTCATGATTTCTTCTTTCTTTAATTCTGAATTTCACAATATTTGACACTACAGGTCATCCCGATCACGACGATGGAGAAATAATCTGTCAACTGTGCCACAGACAAGTTTGCTTTAAGCGGCTCAAAACCGATGGCTGTGAACACTTTTCGATGTTATTCAAATTTGCAAATACGCCAAACATTTCCAATTCACCACAAACGTTGAAAGCTTTATCACCAAACAGCAAACAAATTGTCAACGATTGTCATTTCTCTGTTGCGTCCAAACGTTGCCAATATTCGACAGGTCTTTCCAATAAACGAGTATGCATGGCGTTACTTTTAAAAACTAAGATAAAGTTTCATGATTTCTTCTTTCTTTAATTTTGAATTTCACAATATTTGACTAGCTGGTCATCCCGATCACGACGATGGAGAAATCATCTCTCAACTATGCCACCCCAGACAAGTTTGCTTCAAAGACTCAAAACCGATGGCTGTAACACTTTCCAATGTTATTCAAGTTTCTGCAGATACTCAACCACAAACTCCTAGCATCCATTTCAATTTACTACAAACGTTCGAAGCTTTACCAGACCCTGCAGCGCCTTCTACTTCAAAGCCAAGTCTTTGTCTATGCATTTTTAGTTATGATATACAAAAATAACACCTGATTCTTTATTTCTACATAAATATAACCAAACAAACAAACCCAATGCAAACACTGCATTTCAAACGGTCAAAGCAGCCGCTTCATTGTTTGTTGTGTGCTCATTTTTGGGAAATCTGCAGTGATTGTGTTAGTGTAATGCTCGATTGTCCCAAATGCAAAAGAATGGCTCCGAATGGTGAGTTTTGGTTTTTTGTGAGTTCTCATTCAGCAATTACTAACACGCTTCATCTAACGCCCAAAGCTCAACCTGTAATCAGACATCATCCATCGAATGTCAACACTGTGACCAACAAATCCAGACTCGACCACTTCAATTTGTCGACTGTGTCCACGGCAAAATATGTGTCGTGCTGTGTTCAGCTACATTTTCGATTGTTCCCAAATGTAGAAGATTGAGCAAATAAAATATGATAATAATTCTAATAATTTATTAATTGACGTTTTATTTTGTTGTTGTTGTTGTTACATTGCTAATTTAGATCATCATTAACAATCTACTATAACAAATCGTAAATCTGACTAAGAGGTTTTTGACTATTTTTACCCACTAGATTGATGATTAGTTTCTAAACAAGTTCGGTGAGAGGGTAGTTGTATTGGGTTTGAGTTGTGCCGAGACAAGTCGTGTGCCCTCAAGCATGAATCCATTCGAAATTATCTGTCAATAGTGAGGCAATATAGTCCATAAGAAATGTATCTCTCTGTCTAAAGATGACTCATTTCTAATTGAGGCACCGGATGCAAAAAATATATATCACAATCAGTGAGGATGAGTCACACCGCGCTGATGAGGGAGAATAGGTTTTATATATGATGATTTTTGTTAATGGATTCTTGGAATTTGGTTGATTTTGCTTTTAATCCAAATACAGTTCTTCTTCTCAAGGTCATTTTGCTGTGTTATGTAAATAATGATGTAATGCATTCACAGAATTGCAAATGTCATTCCAGGCTAATTTTGTGTTTGCTGGGCTCTGTTAACCTTGAGACAAGAATGCCTATTTCGATTTTATGTTCGTGTTTGAGTACACGGGAATTTGTCACTCAATTTGTAATTAAGGTCACTAAGATATGACGAATAAAAAGGGTGAAAGGTCATGAGGTGCGAAATTGGTGGTCACTTTTTTACAATGTATGGTATACATCTTTTGGGTAGTAAATATTAAGAGCATTTATTTTGGTATATTATCAAAATTATTATCTTAGTTTGCATATATTACAGCAACAAATAAACCATTTTTGAAAAATATTTAGGATATTTTTATTTTGTATTATTTTAGGGTAAGTAGATATTTATATATACCAAACAATAAAATGTTCATTTATTTGTTTATTGGTTTGGTTGGGACGTGTTTGTTTTGAATACTTTGGGTGAAAGTTTTGTCGTCATTGCGAAATCGTAAGCATTCGGTTTTTCTGTTGATGTTCAAGGCGAAGTAGCAATGTCCACCGCCAGATGGCAGCACTAGTAATTTAATTGTAATTATCAACTAATTAACCTTTTCAAAATCATGATTCAGTCGAATTGATTAGCTACTCACTTTGATCTGTTCTATCACTTTTTTAAATTTCCAATCAGATCATATCAACTTCTCTTTCATAAACAACTTTCAAAGCAAACTCCAACGAAGACAATTGAAAGCAGGCTGCACTTGTTATGTTATAAGTTGAGATTTTGTTTGCATTTGTGTGTCAAGTAGATTAGATGGAGATGATTAGATTTACAACTGTGCCATACCTGCAGATGCTATGCTTTTAGTAGGTAAGTTAACATTGATAAGACTTACATACGACGTATTTGATTGTTTGTATGTTGCTCTTGTTAGTACTGTTAAGTGTACACGATGACATTTGTTGATATTTCTCTGTTCTCTACTTGCAAATTCAAATTTGTTATTATTTATTTAAATTGAAACCACATTTACGACATCTCCAAGAAGCCCGCTCGATTGAGAGCACTTTTGTATGTCTACATTTCTCTGCCTCACACTGATCAATTAGTTAGTTTAGCAACTGGTGCCACTATTTCTACGTTCTCGTATGTTGTGGCTGTGGATAGAATCTATTGTAGATTATAAAATTGTGCATGTGCCATATCAATTGGAATTTGGGTGAGTGAAGTGACAAGTATTTTGAACAAGTTGTGAAAATGGAAACGAATTTTGAAAAAAGTGTAATGCCAGGAATGGAATTGTGTGCACAGTGTGAATGATTTACGAGAATTGCTTTTTGCCAATTGAAAAAACTTTATCAAATCAAATCAAATCGCAACAAAAGTTGTCACAAAATTATCCTAACCTTCATAGTAATATTATATCGAAAGTGAATGAAAAATATTAAATTAATATTAAATAATAAAGTTCAACATTTGCATTAACGAATAACCGAAACAGAATATTCTCCAAAGAGTGTGTTATGCGATATTATTTCAAATTGTATTTATCGTGATTACCGCGAAAAATATAACTGACATTTTCTACCTTTATCTACTTTTTCAATATCAAATTAATCGTATTGCCTTAAAGGTACGTGGCTTTGTATTTATTTAAAAAATAAAATCTATTTTTTAAATAGCAATCAAATGTTTCTTTGAAGCACCCAAAAGTGACACAAAAGATATCTCTGTGTGTCATTCTGCCGGGGGACACAAACAACGACAAAATTTTGTTAACGGACACGACATATTGATTATCAAAATATTTTATTAACAATTTTTGAGAATAAGGTCTTTTACTGAAAATGGAATCGACTTGTGAAGATGAAAGTGTAAAACGCGAAGAATTGCTTAAGATTGTGCATGAATGTTTTGTGAACAACAACGATATGAACAATTTGTTGGAGTACAGAGAAATGAATGATACAGAATGGGTTGACAGAGAAGTGATGTGTTACGTGCTGAGAGAAAGATGTGTTCCATTTGGTTGATAGGAATAAAATTGTGCATTATTTTATACTTTCTGACAAGCACTACAGATTGAACCGTATGCTGTTATCAATGATTACTATTACTTTTAAATTTGCCGATTATGAAGAAGCATTACAACAACTGATCGATTCAATGGAGAGTCAGTTCGATACCGAACATTTTGAACGGTTCAGACATTGGGATTTATGTTCTGTGCTGGATTGGATGTTTGATTATCTTATGAAACTAATTGAGACATGCGATGATGAGGAAACGATTGAGATGGCATGGCGAGCATTGGAAAAATTCCCATTCAATAAGTTTAACTTTCAATTCGCCAAGTACCATCAAGTAGCATCACTGATTAAATTAATAATCGACTCTCTAGAGGCATTTTCAGTGGAGAGTAGAAAGTACAGCAAAAATTTGAATATGACTTGTGGGGCTTGGGAAAATTGTGAGAATTTATTAGACAAAAGCACTCTAGAAGAAATATACAATTATCTCCTAAAACTTACTGAATTATATCAAGAAGATGATGAAATGATTACTCAAGTCTTTCGAACATTTTTTTTTTTTTTTTATTTATTAAATGCAAGATTATTAAAAAAAAAAAAAAAAAAAAAAAGGGGGGCCGTTTATTTTAATGAAATGTGTTTGAAAAATTTGTTTAAACATTTTTCGAACATTATCCGTGTTCCCGTTCAAAAAGTGTTGTTCATTTCAATTCGACAAATTCGAAACATCACTTGTGAAATTAATTGACGTTGCCGAAAATGAGAATGCAAAAACAAAATGGAACAAATATGAAAAATTGTGTGGCTTTCTAAAATGGACTTTGAGATATTTTGAAGATTCTCTGAGTCAACCAGCTCTTGAAAGAATTTTGGAATTTCTCGTGAAATTATTTGAGATATGTGATGATGAGTATACGATTAGGATTGCTTTAAAAGTATCAGACTATTTCCCATTTGACAAGCAACAATCTTTACCTTTTCGGTTGTTGGATTCGATTCGAAATAATCTACAAAATAAAGAACAACAAAGTCAATTGAAAATACACAACAACTTGTGTGAATTGATGAAGAAGGTGTTATTCAAATGTAGATCTTCGTTTAGTTACCAAATTTGTGAACGACTGTTGAAGGATATTGTGAAATTAATTGACACATGTGAAGATGAGCAAATGCTTGAAAGCTATTGGATTGTATTGAGTAAATTGCCAATCTACAAGTACCAAACTTTACTATTGCAATTGATTGATTTGATGGAAAATAAGCTGAATGATGGACAATTGAGCAATATTAGATCGTGTGGAGTGATGAAGAGATTGTTGTGGCTGCACAGCGATTCGCTCAATCCCGAAACACATTCGCGAATATTTGATTATCTCATGAAACTAACTGAGACATGTGAAGATGAGGAAACTATTTTTTGTGCTTGTGGTGCATTAAAACATTTTTCACTACCCAAAATCCAATCATTCTTAATTAAAGTTCTACATTCTACAATCAACAATTTACAATCATCTCTACACAACTGGAAAATAGATAAAAATCTGTATAGGATCCTTGATAGATTATTACAAGAAAATCAATACTATCCAATTGATGATTCAAAATTATTCGATAAAAAAATTATGAATAGTTTATTCTATTATTTGTCCAAATTGTTCGCCCATTGCAATCACATGCCCACAATATTGTCTAGTGTTTTGTTGATTGAAAAGTTGTGCGTGAAAGGATTGTGGGATGATGAGATAATGAAATTAATGACATTATTGAAGGACAAACTACAACTCGGTCAACTGTACAAGGAATGGTACAATGGAGGTGCTCTGCCGGACAATGTCGACTTTGAGCTATACCAAGTGAACTGGTGTGTGAGATGGTGTGTGGATAATGTGATGGGACGAGACGGAGTGACGGAATTGCCAGTGATCAAACTGTCACAAGATCGATGCGAGGCTAGAAATGATAACAGATATGCTGGAATATACTTTGAAATAAATAAAGAAGACAAATTTTATCGCCCAGTTCGTTCATCATTTCCAGTCTCATGCGGAGTATATTACTACGAAGTAACCATTGTGACAAATGGAAAGATGATGTTTGGTTGGGGTACTAGAGAAACTATATTTGAAAATGATATTCTTATTGAAAATAAAGAAAATTTCGGATATGACAAACATTCGATTGGCTTTGATGCATCTCGCAAGTTGATACGTTATAATTCACAGGAAATCACTTATGCCCATCTGCCCGATTGTGTCGCAGGTGATGTGATTGGTTGTCTCATTGATTGTGATGCTCGAAGATTTGTGTTCTACTACAAAGGACATGAGATCGAATTGGTTGGAGATGAAAGTGAAGATGGTGAAGTTATGTCCGAACATGTGAAAAGCAGTGTCTCCAAAGGAATTTCATTTTCTCCTTCTACCTACTACGCTACCGCCTCTCTCTCCTTCCACCAGCAATGCCATTTCAACTTTGGTCAATCACCATTCAAGTTTGTTCCTAAAGATATTACATTCAGACATTTCCACGAGGCGAGTGGTGGAGATGAGAGGAGATATCAACTGAACAGAACATTTACGAGAAATGATAAAATTACTCATTCATATTACTGGTTCGAGCATTCTCCAGTAGACAACCAGGTTGATTTGTTTTATTGTGACAAAATACAGAAAATATATGATGATAAAGTGAAAAAAGTCGGGACAAACATTCGAAGTAATGGATATATTGGGAAATGGAGACTAAAAAATGATGAAACAAAGAGAAGATTAAAATGTGTTCGATACATACAATCGATCATTGAAGTAATGGAGAAAGTGATTGGAGATGATAAAGTGGATGTAATGGCACTGTGGATTAGAAATGTGATTGCTGATTTGATTTATGGAGCAAACAAAACAAAACTAATTGAATTGATCTATCCCTACCTTCAACTACGACTCAACACTTTAATAGACGAAACCAAACATCGATACATTTGCATTGTACTCTCACATTTGATTAAATATTCGGAATCATTCGATTGTGACTTTATCAAACACTTTCGCAGTGAAGTCTTCACTTATCTCACTCGGACACTCACCGAAACAAATGACGAGTGGACAAAGTTGTTTGTGTTGATTGGAATTGACAATTTGAAGTTGAATGATGTGGAAAAGAATGAAACAAAGAGAAATGCCAAATTGAATTATTTGCTCAAAATTGATTATCACGAGCAAAATGTTTTACAGATTCTCAAGTCAACAAACAAATTTGTCGATTATCAAGTTTATTTGTGTGCTCAGTTGTACAATGAGCGCACATTTAGTACAACTCAACTTGACGAGTTGAATTGGCAAACTCCTCTGAATGTTTCCGACCGAACCAAACAACTCAAACTATCTCGTGATCGCCTTTCAGCACGAAGTGATTGGGAATGGCAAAGTGTTCGATCCACAAGTTGTGACATTGACTACTATGAAGTATTGCTCCTCACAAGTGGACCAATGCGAATTGGCTGGGCCACAAAACGGACCAATCTGTACAGAACCGAGATCGGCGACGATCAATTCTCAATTGCCCTCGATGGTTACAATCAATGTGTGTGGTACAATCAAGAAGCTTTCCCAGTGCGAAATATGTCTCGTTGGAGAGCTGGTGACATTGTTGGTTGTCATTTCGACAAGAAACAACGAGCCTTTTCTTTTTCCCTAAACGGTAAATCGCTCGTATTTGACTGCAAAATCTACATCACCAGTCAGCCATATTATGCAGCGGCAAGTCTGTACACACACCAACAGTGCTACTTTAGTCTTGGTCAACTCAAGTTCAGCTATTTGGACAATTTGTCTAAACAAGCATTATTTTCCAATTCTCCAGTGACAAATGCAATCGTCAATGTCAATTCAACCTCAACATTCAGAGACGTTTCATTTAGCACTCAACAATCGACGGTGTCGATGAATGTTCCAAAAGGTAAGTATAAACAAAATAATTTAAAAATAATTTAAACAATTTTCATATAATTTCCTGTATCTAGAAATGAGTCAAATATTGCCAACATTCAACAGATCTTTCAATAAACGAGGTATGATAATATATTTTTAAAAAATTAAACGATTTGTTCTGCCTGATTAATTTTGAATTGCGCAATGTCTAACACCACAGGTTATCCCGATCACGACGATGGAGCAATAATAATCTGTCAACTATGTCACAGGCAAGTTTGCTTCAAAAGGCTCAAAACCGATTGCTGCGAACACTTTTCGATGTTATTCAAATTTGAAAACATACAACCACCAAACATTTCCAATTCACCACAAAAGTTGAAAGCTTTATCATCAAACATCAAACAAATTGTCAACGATTGTCATTTCTGCTGCAAAGTAATTGAGACGAGACCACTTCAATTTGTCAGTTGTGATCACGGGAAAGTCTGCAGTGTTTGTGTTAGTGTAATGCTCGATTGTCCCAAATGCAAAAGAATGGCTCCGAATGGTGAGTTTGTTGGTTTGTGATTTCATTCAACCATTACTAACACGCATGCTTATCTTAATCTAATAGTCAATCAGTCATCATCCATCGAATGTCAACACTGTGACCAACAAATCCAGACCCGACCACTTCAATTTGTCGACTGTGTCCACGGCAAAATGTGTCGTGATTGTGTCAGCATCATTTCTGATTGTCCCAAATGTAGAAGATTGGGCAAATAAAATATGATAAGAATTCTAATAATTTATTAATTGTCGTTTTATTTTGTTGTTGTTGTTACATTGCTAATTTAGATCATCATTAACAAATCTACTATAACAAATCGTAAATCTGACTAAGAGGTTTTTTGACTATTTTTTGACCACTAGTTGATGATAGTTCTAAACGAGTTCGGTGAGAGGGTAGCGGTATATGGTTTGAGTTGTGCCGAGACAAGTCGTGTGCCCTCATGCATGAATCCATTCGAAATGTATCGTGTCAATAGTGAGACAATGTATGTATATGAAATATATCTCTCTCTGTCTAAAGATGACTCATTTCTAATTGAGGCACCGGATGCAAAAATATATATCACAATCAATGAGATGAGTCACCGCTGATGAGGGAGAATAGGTTTTATATGATGATTTTTTGTTAATGGATTCTTGGAATTTGGTTGATTTCGCTTTAATCAAATACAGTTCTTCTTCTCAAGGTCATTTTTCTGTGTTATGTAAATAATGATGTAATGCATTCACAGAATTGCAAATGTCATTCCAGGCTAATTTTGTGTTTTACGGTGCACTGTATAACCTTGAGACAAGAATGCCTATTTCGATTTTAGGTTTGTTTTGAGTACACGTGACTTTGTCACTCAAGTAGTAATTAAGGTCACTAAGGTATGACAGAATAAAAGAGGGTGAAAGGTCATGAGGTGCGAAAATGGTGGTCACTTTTTATCAATGAATTGTATACATCTTTTGGGTAGTAAATATTAAGAAAGCATTTATTATTAAAATTAATTGGATTTTTAAAAGCATTTATTTTAGCATATTATCAAAATCATTATCGTAGTTTGCATATTCGGGTTTCTGTTGATGTTCAAGGCGAAGTAGCAATGTCCACCGCCAGATGGCAGCACTAGTAATTTAATTTTGTAATTATCAACTAATTAACCTTTTTTAAAATCATGATTCATTGATTAGCTACTCACTTCTTTTGATCTGTTCTATCACTTTTTTAAATTTCCAATCAGATCATATCAACTTCTCTTTCATAAACACCTTTTTAGCAAACTCCAACGACCACAACTTAACAGCCTGCTGCAAGTTGTTATGTTATAAGTTGAAAATTTGTTTGCATTTGTGTGTCAAGTAGATTAGATGGAGATGATTTACAACTGTGCTATACCTGCAGATGCTATGCTTTTAGTAGGTAAGTTAACATTGATAAGACTTACATACGACGTATTTGATTGTTTGTATGTTGCTCTTGTTAGTACTGTTGAGTGTACACGATGACATTTGTTGCTATTTCTCTGTTCTCTACTTGCAAATTAAAAAATTTTTGTTTATTAAAATTGAAACCACATTTACGACATCTCCAAGAAGAGCGGTCTATTGAGAACACTTTCGTCTGTCTACATTTCTCTGCCTTATCAATTAGTTAGTTTGGCAACTGTTGCTCACTAGTTCTACGTTCTCGTATGTTGTGGCTGTGGATAGAATCCATTGTAGATTATAAAATTGTGCATGTGCCATATCAATTGAAATTTGGGTGAGTGAATTGACAATATTTTGAACAAGTTGTGAAAATGAAGACGAATTTTGATTAAAGTGTAAAGCTCGGAATGGAATTGTGTGCAGTGTGAATGATTTATGAGAATTACTTTTTTCCAATTGAAAACAAACAATTTTATCTAATCTAATCAAATTGTGACAAAAGTTGTTACATAATTATCATAAATTAATTTAAACAGTCAAATCAAAATATTCTTTGAAGCACATAATTCACACCAAAGATATTTCTGTGTGTCATTCTGCCAGGGGACACAAACAACGACAAAATTTTGTTAACGGACACGACATATTGATCATCAAAATATTTTATTAAGAATTTTTGGAGATTAATGTCTTTTACTGAAAATGGAATCGACTTATCAAGAAGAATGTATGAAGCGCGAAGAATTACAAAAGATTGTGCATGAATGTTTTGTGAACTACAGGGATATGGACGATTTGTTGAAGTACAGACAAATGAATGATACAAAATGAGTGGACAGGGAAATGATGTGTTACGTGCTGAGAGAAGATGTGTTCCATTTGGTTCATAAGAATGAAATTTCTGATTATTTTATGCTTTGTGGCGGTGCGCATTACAGAGGGTACCTTATCCCGTCACGATTGCTTAATATTACTTTGAAATTTGCCGATTTTGAAGAAGAATTACAACGACTGATCGATTCAATGGAGAGTCAGTTCAATACAGAACAGTTCGAACGGTTCAGACATTGGAAATTATGTTATGCGCTGGATTGGATGCTGCGTAACGACAAACATTCGTTGAGTGACCAAACAAGTGAACGAATGTTCGATTACCTCGTGAAACTAATCGAGGCATGCGATCATGAGAGAACGATTGAGATGGCATGGCGTGCATTGTCACAATTCCCATTCAATAAGTTTGACTTTCAATTAGCCAAGTACCAAGCATCACTGATTAAATTAATAATCGATTCTCTAGAGTCATTTTCAGTGGAGAGTAGAAAGTACAGCAAAAATTTGAATTTGATTTGTGGGGCTTTGAAAAATTGTGAGAATTTATTAGACAAAAGCACTCTTGAAGAAATATACAATTATCTCCTAAAACTTACTGAATTATATCAAGAAGATGATGAAATGATTACTCAAGTGTTTGACACATTATCCGTGTTCCCGTTCGAAAAGTGTTGTTCATTTCAATTCGACAAATTTGAAACATCACTTGTGAAATTGATTGATTTGAGAGAGAATGAGAATAAAGCAAAAACAAAAGCGAAAAATTACAACAAACATGAACAGTTGTGTGACTTTCTAGAATGGACTTTGAGAGACTTTGAAGATTCGTTGAGTCAAGCAGCTCGTGAGAGAATGTTGGAATATCTCGTGAAATTAATTGAGACATGTGATGATGAGAATACGATTGAGAGCGCTTGTGATGCGTTGAGCCAGTTTTCATTCGACAAGTACCAAACTTTAATATTGCAATTGATCGATTTGGTGGGGCATAAGTTGAATGTAGGACTACAAATCAGAAATAGAGGATTGTGTGGAGTGATGCAGACATTGTTGCACAAAGGTTCAATTAATTTCGAAATACATTCACGAATGTTGGATTATCTCGTGAAACTCCTCGAGACATGTGATGATGAGGAAACGATCAATTGTGCTATGAATGTATTGAGACTATTCCCATTTGACAAGCATCAATCTTCACTACTGCAATTGATCGATTCAATGAAATCTCAATTGGACACACAAAAGTGTGTATGGAAAGCGCACAAGTGTTTGTGTTACGTGTTGGGCGAAGTGCTGAAAGAATACGGGAATTCGTTCAATCATGAAACACGTTCACAAATCTTAGATTATCTCACGAAACTTTTTGAGACATGTGATGATGAAAAAATCATTTTTCGTGCTTGTTGTGCATTACAACGTTTTTCACAACCCAAAATCCAATCATTCATAATTAAAGTTTTACATTCTACAATGGACAGCAATTTAAATGAGAATTCATCTCGACACAACAACTGGAAAAAAGATCAAAATTTTTGTACTATCATTGATATGTTACAACAAAATCAATCCACTCATATTGAACATTCAAAATTATTCGATCGCAATTTTATGAATAATTTGTTTGATTATTTTTCCAGGTTGTTCGCCCATTGCAATCACATGGCCACAATATTGTCTAGTGCTTTGTTGATTGAAAAGTTGTACGTGAAAGGACTGTGGAATGATGAGATAATGAAATTAATGACATTATTGAAGGACAAACTACTTCACGGTCAACTGAAGGGGGAATGTTATAACTATATAGAGGTGGAGGCACAATATGGAGGTGCTCTGTCAGACAATGTCGACTTTAAACGATACCAAGTGAACTGGTGCGTGAGATGGTGCATGGATAATGTGATGGGGCGAGACGGAGTGAAGGAATTGCCTCTGGTCAAACTGTCACAAGATCGATGCGAGGCTAGAAATGATAACAGATATGTTAGACCATACTTAAAAAATAAATGAAGAAGATGAAAAAGAACAATTTTTTTCTTAACCGCTATGAGGCTAGAAATGATAATAACAAATATGTTGAAATAATTAAAGAAAATGAAGAATGTTTTCACCCAGTTCGTTCATCATTTTCTGTTTCATGCGGAGTTTATTACTACGAAGTAACCGTCGTAACAAATGGAATGATGAGGTTTGGTTGGAGTACAAGAGAAGATAGATTTGAAAATAAAAAAATATGACAAACATTTCAGCCATGACAGACATTCGATTGGATTTGATGCATCTCGAAAAGTGATTTTTGCACTATTCAAAAAAATTTGTTTATCCAAACCTTCCCGATTGTCTCGCAGGTGATGTGATTGGATGTCTCATTGATTGTGATGCTCGACGATTTGTGTTCTACTACAAAGGACATGAGATGGAGTTGGTTGCTGAAGATGAGAATGATGAAGTCATGTACGAACATGTTATGAAAAGCAGTGTCTCCAAAAGAATTTCATTTGCTCTTTCTCCCTACTACGCCACCGCCTTTCTCTCCCTCCACCAGCAGTGCCACTTCAACTTTGGTCAGTCACCTTTCAAGTGTGTTCCTAAGGATATTCGATTCAAACATTTCCATGAGGCGAGCGGTGGAGATGGAAGAAAATATCAACTGAACAGAACATTTACGATAGGTTCAAATGCATTTTTAAATTACTGGTTCGAGCAATCTCCAGTAGACAACCATGTTGATTTGTTTTATTGTGACCAGATACAGAAAAAATATGATGATAAAGTGAAAAATAATCTAGATCTTTGGAAATGGAGACTAGAAAAGGATAAAATTGAAGAAAGATCAGAATATCATCGATTCATACAATCGATCATTGAAATGATGGGCAAAGTGATTGGAAATGACAAGGTGGATGTGATGGCAATGTCGATTGGAAATGTTATTGGTTATTTGATTTTTGAAGTAGAAAAAACAAAACTACTCGAACTGATCTTTCCCTACCTTCAACTGCAAATCAACTCGCCACAAGACGCAACCAAACATCGATACATTTGCATTGTTCTCTCATATTTGATCAAATATTCGGAATCATTTGATTATCACTTCATCAAGTACATTCGCAGCGAAGTCTTCACTTACCTCACTCGAACACTCACCGAGACAAATGACGAGTGGACAAAGTTGTTTGCGTTGATTGCAATTGACAATTTGAAATTGAGTGATGTGGAAAAGAATGAAACAAAGAGAAATGCCAAATTGAATAATTTTCTCAAAATTGATTATCACCAGCAAAATGTTTTACAGATTCTCAAATCAACAAACAAATTTGTCAATTATCAAGTTTATTTATGTGCTCAGTTGTATAATGAGCGCAAATTTAGTACAACTCAACTTGACGAGTTGAATTGGCAAACTCCTCTGAATGTTTATGACCGAACCAATGATCTCAAACTATCTCGTGATCGACTATCCGCACGAAGCGATTGGGAATGGCAAAGTGTTCGATCCACAAGTTGTGACATTGACTACTATGAAGCATTGCTCCTCACAAGTGGACCAATGCGAATTGGCTGGACCACAAAACGAACCAATCTGTACAGAACCGAGATCGGCGACGATCAATTCTCAATTGCCCTCGATGGCTACAATCAATGTGTGTGGTACAATAAAAAATTCTTCCCAGTACGAAATATGTCGAATCGCTGGAGAGCTGGTGACATTGTTGGTTGTCATTTCGACAAGAAACAACGAGCCTTCTATTTTTCCCTAAACGGTAAATCGCTCGTATTTGACTGCAAAATCTACATCTCCAGTCAGCCATATTATGGAGCGGCAAGTCTGTACACTCACCAACAGTGCTACTTTAACTTAGGTCAACTCGAGTTCAGCTATTTGGACAATTTGTCAAAACAAGCATTAATTTCCAATTCTCCATTGACAAACGCAATCATCAATGTCAATTCAACCTCAACATTCAGAGACGTTTCATTTAGCTATCAACAATCGATGGGGCCAATAAGTGTACCAAAAGGTAAGTGTAAACTTTTACAAAATAATTTAAATAATTTTCATAATTTCCTGTATCTAGAAATGCGTCAAATTTTGCCAACATTTAACAGATCTTTCAATAAACAAGGTATGATAATACTTTTAAAACTTAAATAAAAATTAAAAATTGAACGATTCGTTCTGTCTGATTAATTCTGAATTGCGCAATGTCCAACACCACAGGTCATCCCGATCAAGATGATGGAGCAACAATAATCTGTCAACTGTGTCACAGGCAAGTTTGCTCCAAGCGGCTCAAAACCGATTGCTGTGAACACTTTTCGATGTTATTCAAATTTGAAAACACACAACCACAAACTCCTAGCATCACATCCAATTTGCCACAAACGTTCGAAGCTTTACCAAACCCTGAAACGCCTTCTACTTCAAAAGGCAAGTCTTTGTCTTGCATTTTAGTTATATACAAAAATAACACTGATTCTTTATTTCAGCAATAATTTCAGCAAACCAAACAAACCAGTGCCAATACTGTGACCAAATCATTCAAAGCAGACCACTTCAATTTGTCGATTGTGTGCATGGTAAAATATGTAGTGTTTGTGTTAGTGTGATGATCGATTGTCCCAAATGCAAAAGAATGGCTCCGAATGGTGAGTTGTTGGCTTTTGTGAGCAATTGAGTTTTATACTTTTCTTAATCTAATAGTCAATCAGTCATCCTCCATCGAATGTCAACACTGTGACCAACTAATCGAGAGCAGACCACTTCAATTTGTCGACTGTGTCCACGGAAAAATGTGTCGTGATTGTGTCAGCATCATTTCTGATTGTCCCAAATGTAGAAGATTGGGCAA
>JAKIJQ010000594.1:0-23423 GCA_023373905.1 Rhizoglyphus robini | reverse complement strand
ACTGGAACACTGCTGCACAAGTGATGAGGACTTATTCAGTTATACCTCCATTTGAACCTAATTACAAGTTTGAGCTTGCGAGGTTTGTTTCACTGTTAGACTCAGAAACATTCTCGTTGGCCGAACAATTTAGTGAAAAGTCTTACGCACTTGGGTTTGCAGTTCATGCGAGAGCCGCGTATTCTCATTTGTTTTGTGCAAACTTTGTTTCGCTTGAATTTTGCGTAATTTACATCCAATCCTCCTGATAAGGGATTAAAAATGGTATATCTAAATTGAATTATTGAATAATCGATTTTTAATTTTTTTAATTTATTTAGATTTTAGATTTAACATGATTGCACAACTTTCTCGACTATCACCGCTATCCCAACTCACGATTGAGTGCGTCAAAATCGATTTGCAATCGATGGCAAATCTATCCCAACTTGAAATCTATAACTTTGAAATCGGTTCAAACGCTTTCGCTTTCGTTGACTCATGAAAATGGTATTTTAATACAGGGAACAATTTTTGTAAAAAGTTTGTCGTTTATTTTGCCTAATGTCCGAGCAACTCGTCATTAAACATTAGGATGGACACGTTCCCAGGTGAAATTATTATGAGTTTCAGTTATTTTGGTAATTTAAGCGTAATTTTCAGGTGTGTGGCCTGGGGAGTGTTTGAAAATGTCAATGTTTTGCATTTACTTTACTAAATATAAACAAATTAATGTAGTACTGTGAGATAATCTTATCATGATAAATCTGTATGACAATTTTTTTCAAAAATGTAACCAAGTTAAGAACCAGTTTTGTGTCAAAAGTTTTGCGTAAAAGTTTCATTGCTAAAGTGGGACAAATGGTGCAAGAACAATTCCACAGTGAATTTAATCGTTAAATCTCATTTATAGCTTGTAGAGACTCAATCACATGTCATACTACTAGTAGTAGAGTCATCGAAGTCGGTAGTGGAACTATCACGATCATTGCGATCATGACGACCGTGGCCACCGATGTTACGATGTTGCAATTTTTTTGGTGCTCGAACTTTCCTCTTGGAAGGACACAAAATGATCGCCACGATGAGCGCCACAAGAATGCTTGCTAATATAACCAGTGAAATGGTCATTATGAGGGTAAGAGAGGAATCTTTGTCCTTTTCTTGACCACCGGAAGGGCCACCAGGAGGGGGACCAGGAGGGCCATAGGGAGGATCACCCGGAGAGCCATAAGGAGGGCCACCAGGATGGCCATTGGGAGGGCCAGGAGGAGGGCCAGGAGAAGGACCAGGAGGAGAACCACCGGAAGAGCCACGTTTTCCGAAAAATCCATCTAAAATTGAAACTACAGCCTCACCTAAAGCGACACCGATCGAGCCTCCGGAAGAGGAAGAGGTGCACGATGGTGCATCGATGGTGTACCGAAAACTGCACGAACCAGTCACGATATACTCATCATTCCGACCAGCGTATTCACAGTTGACTTCGTTTTGTCCAGCTTTACAGTTGTGCTGCCGATTCGAGGATACAATCTCCAAGTCACAGGCCCAGGTAATGGTTCGGCCATTGAAGCGAATGTTGCGACAAACGGCTTTGACCACTCGAGCCAGATGACAATTGGCGCCATAACAGTGCACTTGCTTCTGACGGACACTTCGGCGGGTTGTCGTGTAGTAACCCTCTCGCATAGTGATCCAGCTAACGTTACCCTTGTATGTTAAGCCTGAGTGATGCTGCCGATCGGATCCGATTCGAAACGACCATTCCAAATAGCAGAAAGAGCGTTCCGGTTGCAGATAGATGAGACAGAGCAGAAGTGCCAACCAGGTGGACAACTTGACCATGGCGTGATGATGATGATGACAAGAGGCGGTGGTGAGATTGAGAAATTATAGCTTGCACATCAAAAAGTGGAGAAGTGTACGTGTAAAAAGGCAAAACTGAAACTGAAAACACAAAATGTTCTCTTTTGTGTGACAAATGTAAAGTGAAATAATAAGAATTCTAAAATTAAAAATGGCTGTCTGTTTGTACAAATTCAATTTCTATGTAATATAATCAAAGATTAAATGTCTGTGTACTTCCTCAACTCAATTCTCTCAATTGATAAGAAAGTTCTCAAGCATTTAGGAGAATTGATTTTAGTTAACTGGTCAGTTCAATAATTTTTATGTAAAGTGGATGTGTTTACTGTCAGACGGTAACTGGTCAGTTCAACCATTTTATGCAATATTTCTACTAATTTTGAAAATATAAGGTAAATTCATCAAACTAATCAGCTCACTTTTTAGTTCATTAAGTTCTCTACAATTTACGCCCCTCATTTGCCAGAATCGACCAAGATTTAGATTTAATACGAATTTTCAAAATTCAAGTGAAGTTTAACTAAATTGAAAAGTAAACTGTAGTTCGATCGGAGGAGACATAAAAATAGGCGTCATTTTGTAAACTTAGAATTTTTCATTATTTCCCAACTAAAGTAGGAATTTTGTATTCTATGTAAATTAGAATTTTAAATAATATTTTAAAAAGACTAAAAACAATGTCATATTTTGTCAAAATTTCATCGTGTCTTGTGTAATTATTATTACAAGCATAAGAACAAAATTAGCAATTATTTGAAAATAGGTAAAATAGTAGAACATTTTTCTTTAAATTTTATATAATTTCAGTACGTGTTTAACTTTTGTGTTTCGTGGCTGTTGAGAATAAACAAAACAAAAAATTGCTTTTCAACAAACACAAAATGTTTGCCCGACTCTATCTAGACCTCACCGTATTATGGCGTTATGTGAAAGAGAGAGAGATGTGTTGGACTTTCAGACAGGGCTATTATAACTTTGATTACTACAGAGGCTATATTAACGCTTGTTTATTACCTCTTCGTGTTACTCACAATGGTGCGCTTGTCTCCTGTTGAGTGCCAGCGAAACAAATTCAAACCTGGACAACTGGACCTGCTTTGATTCGGATTCTTCCTGGAGCTGGTTGGGCGAGTTCCACATGTACGTCACAGTATGATCTGCCTTGGCGTAATTCCAATTTTACTTTTTGCAAGTGCACTCCACTTTATTGTCTACTACACACAAGAGTGCACCATTTGGACGGACTTGCACTGTTTGATTGTGGCGAATCGTGATCAATTCCTTCGAGCAAATCCTGCCCTAGTGTTCACCTTTCCTAAGCGAAATTTCATTCGAAGCACCTACAATCAAATCGTTCGCATTCTAGTCGCACTTGTCAATGGACAGTTCAAACAAAACGAACCACTCGACCGATATCCTCACCTGTCAGCCCATGATCAAGCTCGTTTGGCAATTCTGTGTAGCCTGTTTGAATTTGCAATTTTGCTTGTCCATTCTATTGTGCTGACCGCATCCATTTGGGCACTAGCGAAACTGGGTTTATATACAAATCTACTCATGACAATCCAATTTTCACTTTACATAATTTGTATTGCCATTGTGCTTAAAAGTGCACTATTTTACACTGTTAGCTGTTTTTTGTTTTTAATCACCGCCATACTAGAGTACCAGCGGCTTCATGCCTTATTATCACGGAACAATGTGCGACGCAAACTTATTACCACCAATCAAACCATAAATGCGCACACTCGCCGCGCCCTCTACCGCCTGTTGGCCATCTATAGATCTGACCACACTCGAGTCACGGGCCGGCTGATGCACTTCAACGCTCGATTATTATCACCGGGCACTTTTCTCTACATCATCTGTAATCTATTCTCCAATGCGTACATCAGTGTCGCACTACACTTTGACAGCTTTCTTCCACTGTTCCACAATGCACTAGTGTTTATTGTGACTATGCAAGCCCTAATACCGAGTTGGGGCTTTCTATTGCAGACTCGTGTGAATGCACACATCAACAGTACAGCGGCTTGTTTTTCGTTTATTTTGACCCGAATCAGTAGTGGACAAAATGGAAACAATAGGCAAAATAATGAATTTACTCGTGAGCACTGGAAAGCCCTGACGCACTACGAGCAGATTCACAGAACAAAACGGCAACTGCAACTCACTGTTGGAACATTTGGTGCACTCAAGTCACAGAAATTATTGAATGTTAGTATAATATAATTGACGAATATTAACTTTATACTAATTTATATCATTTATCCTCCATTCATTAGTTTGTGTTGGTATATGCCGGTTACATTATGTACTTTTGTGGCAAATTTATGTACAAATTGGAGTAGAAATGAGTTGTATTTTGGCTTTGGAAATCAACTACAATTTTGGTTGGTGTTGATGTTCTGGCCCCGAATAATATTATCTGAAACTTAAGGCAGGACATGATGAATTTTTGACTAAATATAACGATATTTTTGTTATCTTTTAAAAATTATCTTATTGATTCAAATTTGCATTTAAAACGAAAAAAATCAAATTTAATTAAAGATATTGGTTTAAAATAAAAATTTAAAAATATATGCACATTTGTATCTCAATCAGATCGAATCTTACAGTTCACTTTTCTCAATTTAGTTAAAACTTCAATTTGAATTCTTTGAAGATACGTATTAAATCTAAATCTTTGTCGTTTATGGCATTCGAGGGGTTTAAATTGTACAGAATTTAATGAACTAAAAAGTGAGCTGATTGATTTCGATGTTTTTTGCTCTGTAATTTCAAAATTATTAAAAATATATATAAATATGCTATAGCAAAAATTTGGATTGTTTGCATTTGATCGCCCTAATTTAAAAGTTTCTAAAATTAAGCCAGGAAACTTTCCTGCTCTACGAGTTTTAAGTTCTTATAATTATCTTTAATTTTAGCCCAAGTTTGTCGAAATCGGTCCAAAAATGTGGTCAAAGCGTGTTTTCAAAAAAGATAAATGAGCCCAGATCAAATGTAGAAATGAATTTTTTCACAATTGAGCATATTTCCATCGTGTCTCCCCTTAATGAAACCTTTACCATAGCCATACCAAATTTGTTTCTTATATATTGTCAAAATGTCCAAGGTCAAACTGAATATAATAATAATAATTTATTTAAAAATGATTAATGCAACACCAGAAAATTCACTAGATAATTGAACACAATTTGAAATAATTCACCGTTGCGCAACAATTACAAGAAAAATGTTGCTCGTTTACCATGAAGCTTGGGCAATATGACCATTATTACAGTCTGACTTTATAACTATATTTTTTACAAAATATTTAATTTTTGTTTAAAATTATTTATTATCATTAAAAATAGACAACAAAAATAGAGAAATGTTTAAATTGATCAGGGGCACGCACCCAAAGAATTTCGAGGTTTGGGTTCTGGGAGTTTACTATCTGGCTCAGGGGAGCTGAGCCAGCACAGACGTTGAAATCTTCGTGGGTATTCTAAGTGTGATAACATTATAATGTAAAGTATGTGGCTTTGTGATCTTTGAGGAACATTCGTGCCATGTTTTTCCTATGAAAACACGTAGGCGTATGGGGAGGTGTGTTATTTACTTCCTGACCTATACTGCTAGCCTTCGATTGTAATTAACTATTTACCTTACCTCTACCTCAATTTGTTCCCTAACACCAAATGCACACTGTAAACATAAATCACCTCTTACCTCTTCCCATTTCCACATTTGAAATACTAACAACAAGGAAGGAGAAATTCATCTCAACTCGCTCCTGCCTCCGTTGGATTGCATATCAATATGTTTTGTTGTGTTTCTCCAAGAAAGTTAAGCTGACATTCTTATTTTGCACTCGAATTCCACTCAAAAATGTCGATTCCAGACTAAAGTTCAATGAAATATTTACCGCGAACAATTAAGTACAAATTGAAGCCAATTTTTCGAAATTGCTAATCAAAACGTTTGCCAACGGTGGAAACTTTGCAGTTTGAATCCATCTGTCAGGAGAAGAGAACGTCGGCGTTTTCGACCAAAAGGTTCCCGTACGGAACGAAGTGTTGTGTCGGTGCAGTCAATGACCAGTCTTAGAAGGCTGGACGGTTTGGGCGGCCAAGCGCTTCAGAGATGGTTCCGCTGTTGAGCTTAGATCGGCTGCAGCACTGCGGGGGTCTCAGTGATAAAAATTATTCTTTCAATTCTTCCCCCATCTTGGCCCAAGTTGCACTAGTTTGCCCCTGAATCCCAATTTATCACTCAACAGCATCACTCAATGGCCCAAACTCAATGCTCACATAGTACAAATCTAACTCCCCTGAGTTTGAGGTAGCAGATGATAACCAGGTTTTAGCATTTGTTTGTGACAATTTTTGTTCCGTGAACGTTTTTGAGATTTTGTATAAAGTGCCCCGGACAAGATATGGTATGCCAGAAATTATAATGATCATTTATTAAATAATTTCAATTTTTATGATTTGTGTTACTTAGATTCTCGATGCAGAATACTTTTGCCGCACCATGCATGACTGTCCAAGCTGGCTCAGCTATCGCCTGGGCATGTCCAAGATCGGGTTGGCCACTCTCGACTATACTCGGTCCAACTTGACACACTTTGAATTCGGTTCAAAGGTTTTCGAGTTATCTCTGGAAAATGGACGCGAAGATCAAATTCAGAGTAACCAGAATTACCGCCGAGTTATGGCTTAATCAATTTTTCCCTAATGTCCCGCGGTTTATCCTCAGTATTTAGGAAAATGATGTACAGTTCGCTCTGCGCCTGGAGCCATTTCATCCGATTGAAATTGAAAATTATGTGGAAAAAATTGGATGCTCCCTGATTCATTTCAAAACCCTCCAGCCACACAATATTCAATATTAATGTCAAGTCATGTTCATCTCTATGTTTAACGTTATATCTAATATCAAAATATTGACAATTGCATGTACTTAAGTTTTTTTTGTATAAAAGTTTCATTACTAAAGTGGCGAAGAGTCAAAGACATTCCACGCAGATTATCATCTTAAATCTCATTTTATTTGTTTGTGTGCATACTACTGCGGTAGAGTTATCGAAGCCGGTAGTGGAACTATCACGATCTTTCGGGATCACGGTGGCCCGATGTTCCGATGCAATCTCTTTGGTGCTCGAACTTTCCCCTTGGAAGGGCACAAAATTGCCGCCACGATGAGCAACACAAGAGATGCTTACTAATATAATCAGTGAAGAGGTCAGTATGAGGGTAAGAGAGGAATCTTTGTCTTTTTTCTTGGCCGTCGGAAGAGCCACCAGGAGGGGGGACTAGCAAGGGGGACCAGGAGGGAGGCCACCAGGATGGCCATAGGGGAGGGCCAGGAGGAGGGCCAACCCCAAAAAAAAAAACCACGCCCGGAAGAGTCACAGGAAGAGGTGCACGATAGTGCATCGATTGTGTACCGAAAACTGCACGAACCATTCACGATGTACTCATCATACCGACCAGAGTATTCCCAGTTGACTTCGTTTGTCCAGCTTACAGTTGTGCTGCGATTCGAAGATACAACCTCCAAGTCACAAGCACAGTTAATGGCTCTGCCATTGAATCGAATGTGTGAGACAAACGGCCTTGACGACTCGAGCCAGATGACAATTGGCGCCATAACAGTGCACTTTCTTCTGGCGGACACTTTGGTGGGTTGTCGTGTAGTAGCAACCCTCTCGCAGAGTAGGTTAGGCCTGAGCGATTGTCGATCGGGGCCGATTCGAACCGACCATTCCAAATATCAGAAGAGCATTCCGGTTGCAGACAGATGCGATAGAGCAGAAGTGCTAACAGGTGGACAACTTCACCATGGCGTGATGAGGATGATGACAAGAGGCGGTGGGATTGAGAAATTATGGCTTGCACATTAAAAAGTGGAGAAGTGTACGTGTCAAAGGCAGAACTAAAAATGAAATCAATGTTCTCTTTTTGTGTGCATAAGTAAAATAGTTGAAATAAAGTAATGAATTTTCTAAATTTAAAAATGGCTGCTTGTTTGTCAAATTTCGATTTTTATGTAATACAATAAACTCAAGGGTTGAACATTCAATCTTTGTAAATGTCCTGTAAGAGATAATTCTTTTAATTGAATCGATGAATTTTTTCTGTGAAAAAATTAAAAAAGATTCCCAATGGCAACTCAATAGGGACTTAAATTGTACACCTCGCTCTGAGGTCCAACCTGTCTCAATTATCGAATTGTTATTTTTCAAGATCTGAATTTGGACAATTCTGGCTGGATCAAACTAAAAGCTTGTGAATTTGATTCGAATTGTCATTAAATGGCAGGTTTAAAAGTTTACAATGAAAACAACCAATTTGATGTAGTCCTAATTCTGTCATGTTCTGAGATCTATTTTCCCAAATCTCGATAAACTCACCATCAATGATGACAATCCACAGGTTCGGTTTGGTATCACTGATCACTTGAAACATTTTGTCCAGTTGTCCAATTGTTTTATGGTCCCAAATTATTTTGCCCAATTGATTTTATCATTTGAAACATATTTTGAATTTATTTCATAAAACAGGTGGCCACCGCTTTTACTACAAAATCACTTAATAATAAATCTGTATGACAATTGTAATAATTATACTAAAAATGCAGATCATGTTTAATGATTATACTCGAATGATTCGTTCAAACTTGGGATTATTACGAATTCGGTTCAAATTATGTCATATGTTTCTGGCTTTTGTATAACAATTAATTTTTCGGAGATTAATTTTCTGCCAGTTCAGTGTGATGAAATTAATACGAAACAATTGTGTGCATTTAGTCCAGTTCATTATGTGATAAATTTATCTAAGCAATATCGATTTCAAAAACCATTCCGATTCTTTATGTTTTCCATTCATTCTATCCTGATTTATGATCCATGTAAACATTTATTATGTATCGTACTTTGTGAGCAGGCTTTTCCTAAACGCACTCACCCTTGCCTGGCCAAATCGTAGTTTGCCTATGACCTCTAAGAACCTCCTACTCCTCTGTTCACTGCCACGAAGGCATAGAAGTAAGGAGAGGGGAAATCAGGGTCTTTCCTCTTCCTCTTCGAAAAATACTAACAACAACAGTGAAATTCCTCTTTCAACTCATTTCTGCCTGAGTTTGGCTTGTATAGGAAGAGCTCCATGTGTTTCTTAAAGATTGCGCGCTGAAATTCTTATTCTTGTACTGGCATATTCAACTCAAAAATGTCTATTCAAAACCAAGAAGAAGTTCAATGAAATAATGCCCAACGAAATATTGCGTACAATTTTGGGCCCAAATTGAGGCGAACTTTCAAATTGCTAATCGAAGCGTTTGCCAACGATGGAAACTTCTTTGATCGAATCTATCTGTCTGGAGAAGAGAACATTGGTGTTTCGATCAGCACGTTACAGTACGAACGAAGTGAAGAGTTTATCTAAACAATTCAATTGTTTAGTTGACATTGGAAAGAGGTGTGCAGTTTTGAAGTTGGTATTTGAGCATAATTATCCAATTTTTGATATCGGACAGCAAATTTTATCCAGTTTCTTGTTATTCCTCCATTATCCGACAATTTGTGTGCCCTTTTAGTGCAACTATTTCCTAAGATAGAAAATTTGGTATTTAATTTAGAATTCGACATCAGATATTATACTACTAGAAAGAATCTATTTGCCCTACTCAAGCACTGGTCATCGTCGATTGTTACTCTGCTACTTCCATCATCTAAACACTTTTATAAATTTTACGATAAACTTTATCTCCCTGAATTGTTTGATCTCATCATCAACAATTTGACCAGTCTTAGAAGGCTGGACTTTTGGGCGGCCAAGTCTTCAGATATGGTACCGCTGTTGAGCTTGGATAGATTGCAGCACTGCGGTGTTAGTGATAAAAATATTCTTGGAATTATACCTCATCTTGGGCCAAGTTGCACAAGTTTGCGCCTGACTTGGAATTTATCACTCAAAAACATCACTCGATGGCCCAAACTCAATTCTCACTTGGTACAAAGTCTAACTCATTTGAGTTTGAACACAAGCGATCAACAGGTTTTGTCATTTGTTTGTGACAAGTTTGTTTCGCTTACATTCTTGAGATTTTGCGAATGTCTCGGACAAAATATGGTATGTAGAAATAATTATTGAATAATTTCAATTTTTAATTTGTATTGCTAGATCCTCAATGCTGACACTTTTGCGCACCTTGCTCGACTGTCCAAGCTGTCTCAACTATCACTTGAGCATTTCAAGCTCGATATGACCACTCTCGACGAGACTCGATCCAACTTGGCAACTTTGAATTCAGTTCAAACGCTTTTGATCTATCTAACAAATTATGATGAATTTGGATTTGACCAATTTTGTAGAATTATGGCATCAATTTTCCCCAATATAGAACAACTCACCATCAAACATCAGAATTCAATGATACGTGAAAAAAAATTCTCAACACTTAGATCGTCATTTCGCCTACATTCGCAAACATGCGGTAGTTCTTCGTACTGAGTATTAATTACGTTACGTGTCTGTAATTACTATATCAAAGTCTGTATTTTTGTATATTTTCAATGCTAAACATGTTAAATCTGTACCACTGAATGTACTTTCTTTAATAATAAGAATGTTTTATTAGTGAATTATTTAGTACCAAATACTGTTTTGACTACTTTGAGAATGTCATATGTGAATGGTGGAAAGTTGTGAGTTTGTTGTGGCATTTCTGTCTGGATATTTCAAATTCGATTTAACGTGAACGTAATACTTTTCGTATATGACTAGTGTAAGTTGTCGTTTTAGCTTCATTTTCTATTTTTCTCTCTCTTTCTGGCTAACTTAGTTCACTTTGTGTGTCAAGTCTCAAAGTTTTTCTTCTTTTTGCAAAGTCGTGCGCCATACTTCAAGTTTCTACTACTTTCAAAATGCGATTCAAGATGCGGACTAGTAGTCGCATTGTCATTCTGGTAGTGATGATGATGACATCACTGATTTGTCATCCAAGTTTGGCCTACGAGTCACGGGATCTGATTGACGACCGCGCTCCGGATGAGGTTCGCAACCGGGGATTTCAGCCTTCCCCTGGTAAGGACCAGCACAACGCGAACCAGCGACGTTCAGGAACCGCTCGAGCTGCACCCTCAAGGGCTGGACCTCTCCAAGCTGAACCTTCTGGAGCTAGGCCTCCTCAAGTTGGACCTCCTCAAACCGAACCCAGAGAAGATCCTCAACCTTTCGAAGACCACACAATGGAAGATACTCCACCGCCTTACATCTCTCTAAATGGTCATGAAGACCCGCCTCCTCCTGCATATGACCAACTCTTTCCTAACGGGCCTCCACGAGCAGAAGCGGGACCATCTCGAAGAATCCCAGGAGGACGAGGTCAAGCTCCCCCAGCTCAAAGACCCGAAACGCGTAACCCAAGACCCAACGTTCAAAGATCAGAGCGTGATCCGTGGATCACAGAGGAACGCCGCCCCAGTCGGCCGGGGCAATTCAATGCACAATCCTTCGATGCTCGACGAGTCTTCTATGTGATTACACCCAAAATCCAACGCAAACGGCCAACTCTTCTCGAAATGCGACTCAAAAAGGCTCGTAAGCTCGCGGGCATTGGCAACTATAAGTTCACCTTTAAGGCGTCGGACATTGTGAGGGAAGGCGGAAGGCGCAAGACTGTCCGGTGCAGTGTTCGGGCCTATATTATTTCTGGGAGAATTCCAAGTGAATTTACCATCAGTGCTCTCGCTTGTAAACGAAAGTCCAGAAGGAATCCGCAGTCATGGCTGAGACCGGAGCAGTATTATCCGGTTAGGTAAGTTTGATTTAATCTGTTTAATCAAATGATTACAACTTTACATTATTTTTACAGAAATCGTAACTTTGAGGAAAAGTCTCAACTGGGCGATCTGGAACAGGTTCGCAACCGCAACCAGAACAGGAATCGTTTTCCTGGATCGGATGGATCTTCAGGAGGAAGACCTTTCCAAACAGGATCCAGACAAGACTCTCCGCCACCTTACGAGCCTCCGCCTTCTTATGCGAGTGCCGTTTTAGGTCAACCGCAAAATTCACCCAATCTGGCTGACTTACTCCAACCTCCTCCTTCATATGACCAACTCTTTCCTAACGAGCCAGGACAAGCAGCAGCGGGACCATCACGAAGAATCCCAGGACGTGGTCCCCCACCACAAAGACCCGACCCAAGACCCAACTCCGCTCCTTTCAATGCCCAATCCAGTGACGCTCGTGTACGATATATGATCTACCGAATCTTCGAACTGACTACACCGAAAATCCAACGCGAACGGTCGACTCTTCAGAACATGCGAATGGAACAGGGTCGCAAGATTGAGGGCACACCCAACTATGAGTTTGTCTTTAAGGCGACGGATATTACGAGACCCGGTGGGCGGCGCAAGTCTGTTCGATGCAGTGTTCGGGCAAACCACAATCCCAGGATTCGGGACTATGTCATCAGTGGGCTCAACTGTGAACGGACCAGACGGAATCTGCAGGGATGGGTCACTAGTAATCGATACTATCCGGCTGCAAGAGGAAAACGAGCGTCTCCTAACAAGATCCGCAATCGAGTTGCACCGAGCATCCAGAGAAGAGGGTCTGTTCAATCTGTTTCATCCAACGATGATCACCATCCTCATTCCTATCAGCCCGTGATTCCTATGAATCCTCCGCCCTACGAAAGTCTCTATCCTGGATCATCTCAATCCGAGAATCCTTCACGTTCTTCTTCCCAGTCCACCGGATCTCGCCCTGAAGCATCCAACCCAATGCGCCAAACGTACATTCACAAGTTCAGTGCCGAGGCGAGACGCATTTTTGCCTGGGTCAAGCCTCAACTCCTGCAGCAACATCCAGAATTTCGTAAAATTCATCTAGCGCCACGTGTCTTCAAACAGGAATTAGCTTCTTCGGTGAACTACAAGTTCACCCTCACCGCGACTGTTTTGGTGAAAAAGCGTGCTTTCTACCGAAAGAATGTGGTGAACCGAATTCCTTGTTCGGTGCAAGTGCACAAAAATATTGCAAATGTCTACGAAATGCAGTGCACTTGTGGAGAGTGATATTGCACTTTGAGCATTATTCTGTGCATTATTCTGCGCATTATTCTGTACATAATTCTTAAAGTCTGCATTGTATTTATGCATTGACATATGTATTTATTCAATTATTAAAGCATTTTTCTTTTGTTATATGATTTTCTTCTTTTTTGCCCAAACGTATTCGCATAAATAAATTTCGAATTGGACTTTAACTTGTGAACTTCAAATATCGTATATGACTAATGTGAGTTGTCATTTTGGTTCATTTTCTATTTTCTCTTTCGTTTTCTGGCACTTTGTTCACTTTGTGTGCAAGTCTCAAAGTTTCTCTTCTTCTTTTTCAAAGTCAACTTCAAGTTTCTACTAATTCCAAAATGCGATTCAAGATGCGGAGTCGCGTTATCATCCTGTTTCTGGTGATGATGATGACATCACAGATTTGTCATCCAAGTTTGGCTAACGAGTCACGGGATCTGATTGACGACCACGCTGTGGATGAGGTTCGCTACAGGATTTTTCCGCCTTCTCCTAACAAGCACAACGCGAACCAGCGTCGTTTAGGAGCCGCTCGAGCTGGATCCGCAAGGGCTGGACCGTCTCAAGCTAGACCCTCAGGATCTAGTCTTCCTCAAGCCGGACCTTCTGGAGCTTGGCCTCCTCAAGCTGCACCTCGCCTGTCTAGACCTCCTCAATATGAACCTCGCCTAGCTAGACCTATCCAGCCCGGATACAGGGACGATCTTCCTGAACCTTCCGAAGATTTCCCAATGGTAGATCCGCCGCCACTTTATTCGATAAACGGAAGGCAAAGGCCTCCGCCTCCTTATGCAAGTGCCAACGAAGGTCAACCGCCACATCCACTCAATCCTGGTGATGACATTCTCCCGCCTCCACCTGCATATGACCAAATCTTTCCTAACGGACCTCCACGACCTCAACGCCGACAGTCATCTGGTCGGACTCGACTTGCGTCCAATCAAGCCGGTCGCACGACCATAGAAATTGCGAGTATGGAAGCTCGAGCCATCTTAACGGTCATTCTGCCCCAAATTCAACGCGAACGACCAACTCTCCAAGAGATGCGACTCAAAGGGCCAGTTCGCAGAACTGACGCCAACAACTTTGAGTTTGAGTTTAAGGCTTCGGACATTGTGAGGGAAGGTGGAAGGCGAAAGATTGTCATGTGCAGCGTTCGAGCCACCAGAAGCGGGCTTGGACAAAGGGACTTTAGGGCGAGTGGTCTCACTTGTGAAATATCGAGAAGGAATATGCGGGGATGGGTCAGGTCGGAGCGGTATTATCCGGTTCGGTAAGTTTGGCTTTTGGTTAATCACGGTTGATTACAACTTTACATCTTTTCAGAAATCGTAACTTTGAGGAGGAGTTTCAACCGAACGGTCTGGAACAGGTTCGCAACCGGATTTTTCCTGTGCAGAACCAGAACTGGATTCGCCCTCCAGCCGGACCTTCAGGAGCAGGACCTTCCCAAGCTGGACCATCCCAAGCAGGACCCAGAGAAGATCGTCTTGCAGAACATTTCGGACATCTCTCAATGGAAGATCCTCCGCCACTTTATTCGGCAGACGGACCTCCGCCCTCTTATGCAAGTGCCAACTTGGGCCAACCGGCACATCCACTTAATCCTGGTGATGACATTCTCCCGCCTCCACCCGCATATGATCGGGTACAGTTTCCTCGAAGACTATTCTACGCAAGTCAAACAGTGCCACCATTAAACGGCCAAAGATCACGAGAAAGACCAGTCCCAGTCCCAGTACCGCGTCCCGATTCGCCGCCTCCATTCGATGCCCAATCGAGTAATGCTCGAGAAATCTTCTCGTTGATTATATCCAAAATTCATCGTGAACGGCCAACTCTGCTGGAAATCCGACTCAAAAAGGCTCGTAAGCTCGAAGGTCTTGGCAACTACAAGTTTGGCTTTAAAGCGTCGGACATTGTGCGGGATGGAGGAAGGCGCAAGCCTGTTCGGTGTTCGGTTAAGGCCAATATTATCACCGGAAGATATAACATGATAAGTCAAAGAGACTTGGGCATCAGTGGGCTCACTTGTAAACGAAGCTCCGGAATGAATGTGCAGAGATTGGGGCGCTATTATCCGGTTCGGTAAGTTTGATTTTGTCGGTCTAATGTCAAATGTATTACAATAATTACAATCTTTTCAGAAATCGTAACTTTGAGGAGGAGTTTCAACCGAACGGTCTGGAAAAGGTTCGCAACCGGATTTTCCCAACTTTTCCTTAGTAGAACAACGCGAAACAGCACTTGTAGTGTAATATTGTTACACTCTGAGCATTCTGTGCATATTCTTAAAGTCTGAATTGCATTTATGACATGTGTATTATCCAATTATTAAAGCATTTTTCTTTTGATATTTGATTGCATTTTTCAGAACTATTTATTTGCAAATGCCAAGTGTATCGTATTTGTTTGTTTTGAATTGACTTGACATATGGAGAGTTGTGTTTGTGCGGCATTTCTGTCTTCAGATAATAGATTTCGAATTCGACTTGTGAACTTGTCAAATCACGTATTTGACTAATGTGAGTTGTCATGTTTGATTTCATTTTCTATTTTCTCTTTTTCTTTCTGGCCAACTTTGTTCACTTTGTGTGCAAGTCTCAAGGGGTTTCTTCTTTTTTGCAAAGTCGCCCACTACTTCAAGTTTCTACTACTTCCAAAATGCGATTCATGATGCGGAGTAGTAGTAGCTTTGTCGTTCTGGTAATGTTGATGATGACATCACAGATTTGTCATCCAACTTTGGCCAACGAGTCACGGGATCAGATTGACGTCCACGCTCCTGATGAGGTTCGCAACCGACTATTTCCGCCTTTTCCTTACCAGCGACGTTTTGGAGCCGCTCGAGATGGATCCGCAAGGCCTGGACCGCCTCAACTGCTGCTCAACAGCTGGACTAGACTCTCAGGACCTCTCCAAGCCGGACCAAGGGGAGATCCTCAACCTTTCGAAGATCTCACAGAGGTAGATACTCCTCCGTCTTACTACTCTCAAATTTGTCATCAAGCCCCACCTCCTCCGTATAACCCGCCTCCTTCATATGACCAACTCTTTCCCCAAGGGTCTCCACGAGCACCAAGTCCGTCTCAAAGCCGACAGTCAGCAGTCAACAGGGGTCCCGCAACCCTCTCCATTGAAAGTATGGAAGCTCGAACAGTCTTCACGGTCATTATGCCTCAAATTCAACGCGAACGACCAACTCTTCAAGAGATGCGACTCAAAGGACTGGTTCGCAAGTCAGACGCCAACAACTATGAGTTTGTCTTTAAGGCGTCGGACATTGTGAGAGCGGGTGGAAGCCGCAAGATTGTCCGGTGCAGTGTTCGAGCCACTCGACAAGGGCGTGGACTGGAGGACTTTAGCGTGAGTGGTCTCACTTGTGAACGATCGAGAAGGAATCTGCGGGGATGGGGCAGGTCGGAGTGGTATTATCCGGTTCGGTAAGTTTGGCTTTAGGTTTAAATCAAATGATTACAACTTTACAATTCTTTTTAGAAACCGTAACTTTGAGGAAAAGTTTAAATCTAACGGTTACAATAAGGTTCGCAATCGAATTTTTCCACCTTTTCCTGTGCAGCGCCAGAACTGGGTTGGTGTTGTTAATGTACCAGCGAACCGGCGTCGTCTAGGAGCTAGACCTCATCCTCCCCCTCAAGGTCTTCCTGCACATCTCGCAAATCTCCCACTGGAAGACCATCCTCCGCCACTTTATTCTGGACTCGAGAGGGAAGGACCTCCGCCCCCTTATGCCCCCTTAGGTCAACCGGCACAGCCACTCAGTGCTGCCGACATTCTTCAGCCTCCTCCTGCATATGACCAAATCTATCCTAACGGGCCGATACGAGCAGCTGGAGCGGGACTAGCTCAAAGAATCTCAGGACTTGGTCAATTTGGAGCCGATCAAAGAGCCGAGCGTAATCCAATGCCCAACCTTAACCCAAGACCCAATCCCGGTCCCTTCAATGCCCAATCACGAGACGCTCGACGAATCTTCAACCTGATTACACCCAAAATTCAACGCGAACGACTAACTCTTTCGGACATGAGAATGAAAGATGCTACCAAGATCGAAGGCACTCCCAGCTACGAGTTTGTCTTTAAGGCGACGGACATTGTGAGGCCGGGTGGAGGTCGCAAGACTGTCAGATGCAGTGTTCGGGCCAACCTCACTCCCATGATACGGGACTTCACCATCAGTGCGCTCACCTGTGAACGGACCAGAAGGAATCTGCAGGGATGGGTCACTAGTAATCGATACTATCCGGCTGTAAGAGGAAAACGAGAAAGTTTTCTGGCTTCCAAGATCCACAATCGAGTTGCCCCAGTCAATCGACGCTATAGATGGCAGTCAGGATCTGCTCAATCTGTTTCATCCAATGAGTCTGTGGTTGGACAGAATCCTCCATCGCACCAACGTCTCAATCCTGGATCGTCTCAACCCGACAATCCTTCACCTCCTTCTCTGACCCGTCCTGAAGCATTCAATCCAATGCGCCAAACGTACATTCAAAGATCGCGTCAATTTTTCGATGCTCGACGAATCTTCAATGTGATTACACCCAAAATACAACACGAACGGCCAACTCTTCAGGAAATGCGACTCGAAAAGGCTCGCATGATTGATGGCACTGTTCCCAGCTATAAGTTTGACTTTAAGGCGTCGGACATTGTGAGGCAAGGTGGAAGGCGCAAACCTGTTCGGTGCAGTGTTCGAGCCGATGTTATTACCGGGAGATTTTACATGATAAGTCAAAGTGACCTGGTTATCAGTGAGCTCACTTGTGAACAATTGTCCAGAAAGAGATGGAGCAAACCGAAGCAGTATTATCCGGTTCGGTAAGTTTGATTTTGGGACTTAATCAAATGACGAATACGACTGTACAATTCTTTTCAGAAATCGTGACTTTGAGGAAAAGTGTCAACCTGGCGGTCTGGAACAGGTTCGCAACCGGATTTTTCCACCTTTTCCTAACAAGCACAACGCGAACCAGTACTTGTAGTGAAATATTATTACACTCTAAGCATTACTCTATGCATTGACATGTGTATTATTCAATTATTATTAAAGCATTTTTCTTTTGTTATTTGATTGCATTTTTTTGCAGAATTACTTCTATCAAATGCGCTCGTTTTATTTTGAAGTTCTGCAATACGAAATTCGTATATTTGTTTTGAGTGACTTGACATATTTTGAGAGTTGTGTTTGTGTGACGCCATTTCTGTCTGGACAATAAATTTCGAATTCGATTTAACGTGAACTACTACTTTTCGTATATGACTAGTGTGAGTTGTCATTTTGGTTTCATTTTCTATTTCTATTTCTATTGAGCAACGTTCACTTTGTGTCTCAAGGCTTTTCTCCTTCTTTTAGCAAAGTCGTGCGCCCTACTTCAAGTTTCTACTACTCCCGAAATGCGATTCAAGATGCGGACTAGTAGTCGCATTGTCGTCCTGCTGGTGGTGATTGTGACATCCCAGATTTGTCATCCAACTTTGGCCTACGAGTCACGGGATCTGATTGACGACCGCGCTACGGATAAGTTTGCGCGCTCGGAGCGGTATTATCCGGTTCGGTAAGTTTGATTTCGGTTAATCACTTGATTACAACTTTACATCTTAACAGAAATCGTAACATTGTGGAGGAGCTTCAACCGTACGTTCTGGAACAGGTTCGCAACCGGATTTTTTCGCCTTTTCCATACCAGCACAACGCGAACCACCGTCGTGCAGGAGCCGCTCGAGCTGGATCCGCAAGGGCTGGACCGTCTCAAGCTGGACCTTCTGGAGCCTGGCCTTCACTCTCCAGACCTATCCAACCCGGATACAAGGATGATCTTCCTCAACCTTCCGAAGATTTCTCACTAGAAGATCCTCCGCCACTATATTCGATAAACGGAAAGCAACGGCCTCTACCCCCTTATGAAGGTCCACAGCAACATGCACTAAATCCTAATGGTGACATTCTCCTGCCTCCTCCTGCATATAACCAAATCTTTCCTAACGGACCTCAACGCCGACAGTCACTATCTCCCTCTGGCCGGACCCAACTACTGTCCAATCAAGCCGGTCCCAGTACCCTCGAGATTGATAGTATGGAAGCTCGAACAGTCTTCACGGTCATTCTGCCCCAAATTCAACGCGAACGACCAACTCTCCAAGAGATGCGACTCAAAGGACAGGTTCGCAAGACAGACGCCAACAACTATGAGTTTGTCTTTAAGGCGTCGGACATTGTGAGACAGGGTGGAAGGCGAAAGATTGTCAAGTGCGGCGTTCGAGCCACTCGACACGGGCTTGGACTAAGGGACTTTGGAGTGAGTGGCCTCACTTGTGATCTGCCGAGAAGGAGTCTGAGGGGACGGGGCAGGTCGGAGCGGTATTATCCTGTTCGGTAAGTTTGGCGATTTCGGTTTAATCACGGTTGATTACAAGTTTAATTTATTTTAGAAATCGGAACTTCGAGAAGGAGTTTCAATCGAACGATCTGGAACAGGTTCGCAACCGGATTTTTTCACCTTTTCCGAACTTGTTTAATGTACCAGAGAACTTGAACTGGCGTCGTCCAGGTGCACCTCGAACTGAACCTCCACCTCCTCCTCAAGATCTTCCTGAACATCTCCCAGGAGCCCCGCCAATGGAAGATGATCCCTCTGCTCCTTATGAGCCTTCTGGAGCTAGACCGTCTCAAGCAGGACCGTCTCAAGCAGGACCTTCAGGAGCTAGGCCTCCTCAAGTTGGACCTCCTCAAGCCTGGCCTCCCCAAACTAGACCTATCCAACCCGGCTACAGGGGCGATCTCCCTCAACCTTCCGAAGATTACCCATTGGTAGATCCTCCCGCCACCTTATTCGGAAATCCAAAGGGAAGTACCTCCGCCTCCTTATGACAACTTGGGTCAACCAGCACCAAGTGCACCCAGTGCTGCCGACATTCTTCAGCCTCCTCCACCATATGACAAAATCTATCCTAACGGGCCTAGACCAGCAGCTGCGGGACTAGCTCAAAGTATCCCAGGACTTGGTCAACATGTCCTAGGTCAAATAGCCGAGGCTATTCCAAGACCCAACCTTAACCCAAGACCCAATCCCGCTCCCCGTCAGTGGCTTATCAGCTGCGGGTCAAGTTCCGAAGATTTTTAGGACTTGGTGAACCTGCAGACCCCTTCGATGCCCAATCGCAAGACGCTCAACGAATCTTCGAGTTGATTACACCCAAAATCCAACGCGAACGGCAAACTCTTCATGACATGCAAATGAAAGTTGCTACCAAGATCGAAGGCACGCCCAGCTTCGAATTTGAGGCGACGGACATTACGAGACCTGGTAGAAGGCGTGAGCCTGTCAAATGCCGTGTTCGAGCCAACCCTACTCCCATGTTACGGGACTTTACCATCAGTGGGCTCACTTGTGAACGAAAGAAAATGGATCTACGACGTCTATCGGTCACTAGTATTCAATACTATCCGGCTTCAAGAGGAAAACGAGCTTCTTCTAACAAGATCCACAATCGAGTTTCTCCGAGTATCCAGAGAAGTCGCTCAGGATCGCTTCAATCTGTTTCTTCCAACGATGACCATCCTCCACCTTCCTACGAGTCCGTGGTTGGACCGAATCCTCCGTCCTACCAAAGTCTCTATCCTGGATCATCTCAATCCGAGAATCCGTCGCGTTCTTCTTCTCTCTCGGCCGGATCCCGTGTTGAAGACTCCAACCCAACGGGCCAAACGTACATTCACAAGAACAGCCCCGAAGCGAAACGGGTTTTCGCCGCCATCAAACCTCAACTCCTGCAGCAACATCCCGAATTTCGTAAAATTCGCCTAGCGCCACGTGTCCTCAAACAGGAATTGGCTTCTTCTTCACCTTTTTCGGTGAATTACAAATTCACCCTCACCGCGACTGTTTTGGTGAAAAAGCGTCCTTTCTACCGGATGGACAAGGTTCACCGAATTCCCTGTTTGGTGCAAGTGTACAAGACTGGTGCAAATTTAAATGTCTACGAAATGCAGTGCACTTGCAGTAGCTACTAGCTAGTGACTAGATTAGTCATTTATTGTTGCACTCTGTGCATTATTTTATGCATTATTCTGTGCATTATTTTATGCTTTATTTTATGCATTATTTTATGCATTATTCTTAAAGTCTGCATTCTATTTATGCATTGACATATGTATTTATTCAATTATTAAAAGCATTTTTATTTTGTTATTTCATTGAAGAATTACTTTTGAACAAATGCGCGCCTTTTATTTGAAGATGCCAAGTTTCGTGTTTTTGTCTTGATTGACTTGACGTGAGTGAAATTATCATTTTGCTTGTGTAGCTTCTAATCAAAGTCAGACTGTTGTGTGTATTTGTGTTTGCGTTTCAAGTTGGCCTCTTCTCGTTTTATCTCCAATTCCCAACACGAACTTTTGATATCATAGATCCAGGCTCAAACCAAACTCTGGCTGTCGATGCCACCACCAATTCGTCAGTCAGCTCAGTGGTTCACCTCGTTGGCTAATCTCGATTTGTATTGTATTTGGGAATTCGTATGTTTGTTTTTGAGTGACTTGACATATTTTGAGAGTTGTGTTTGTGTGACGCCATTTCTGTCTGGACAATAAATTTCGAATTCGATTTAACGTGAACTACCACTTTTCGTATATGAATAACGTGAGTCGTCATTTGGGCTTCATTTTCTATTTCTATTTCTTTCGAGCAACGTTCACTTTCTGTGCAAAGTCTCAAGGCTTTTCTCCTTCTTTTTACAAAGTCGTGCGCCCTACTTCAAGTTTCTACTACTTCCAAAATGCGATTCAAGATTCGGATTAGTAGTCGCGTTGTCGTCTTGCTGCTGGTGATGATGACATCACTGATTTGTCTTCAAGTTTGGCCAAGCGGGTCACGGGATCTGATTGACGACCACGCTCCGGATAAGTTTGCGCGCTCGGGTCGGTATTATCCGGTTCGGTAAGTTTGACTTCGGTTAATCACTTGATTACAACTTTACATCTTTACAGAAATCGTAACATTGTGGAGGAGCTTCGACCGTACGTTCTGGAACAGGTTCGCAACCGGATTTTTCCGCCTTTTTCCCTTACCAGCACAACGCGAACCACCGTCTGAGAGGGGACGGGGCAGTTCGGAGCGGTATTATCCTGTTCGGTAAGTTTGGCGATTTCGGTTTAATCACGATTGATTACAAGTTTAATTTATTTTTAGAAATCGGAACTTTGAGAAGGAGTTTCAATCGAACGATCTGGAACAGGTTCGCAACCGGATTTTTCCTAGGCCTCCTCAAGCTGGACCTTCTGGAGCTAGGGCCTCCCTCAAGCTGGACCTTCAGGAGTTAGGCCTCCCTCAAGCTGGACCTTCAGGAGCTAGGCCTCCTCAAGCTGGAACTACCCAACCCGTCTACCAGGGGCGATCTTCCTCAACCTTCCGAAGATTTCCCCACTGGAAGATCCTCCACCACATTATTCGGAACACGAAAAGGCAGCACCTCCGCCCCCTTATGCCAGCTTAGGTCAACCGGCACAGCCACTCCAGTGCTGCCGACATTCATCAGCTTCCTCCTGCATATGACCAAATCTATCCTAAGGGTGCCTCGACCAGCAGCTGCGGGCCTAGCTCGGGGAATCCTATATCTTGGTCAACGTGTCCTAGATCAAATAGCTGAGGGTAATCCAAGACCCAACATTGACCCCCCTTCGATGCCCAATCGCAAGACGCTCAACGAATCTTCGGGTTGATTACACCCAAAATCCAACGCGAACGGCAAACTCTTCAGGACATGGAAATGAAATATGCTACCAAGATCGAAGGGCACGCGCAGCTACGAGTTTGTCTTTAAGGCGACTGACATTGACCCACGGCCGACACGGATAGCTGGATGGCGTGAGCCTGTCAAATGCCGTGTTCGAGCCAACCCCCTACTCCCATGTTACGGGGACTTTTACCATCAGTGGGCTCACTTGTGAACGAAAGAAAATGGATCTACGAGGTCTATCGCTCACTAGTATTCAATACTATCCGGCTGCAAGAGGAAGACCCAACCCCCGGCCCCGTCAATGCCCAATCAGCTGCGGGCCAAGTTGGAAGAATTTTAGGACTTGGTGAACATGTCCCAGATCAAAGTCCCGAGCCTAACCCAAGACCCAACATTGACCCCTTCGATGCCCAATCGCAAGACGCTCAACGAATCTTCGAGTTGATTAAACCCAAAAATCCAACGCGAACGGCAAACTCTTCATGACATGCAAATGAAAGATGCTACCAAGATCGAAGGCACGCCCAGCTTCGAATTTGTCTTTAAGGCGAAGGACATTGTGCCACGGACAAATGGATGGCGTGAGCCTGTGCCTGTCAAATGCCGTGTTCGAGCCAACCCTACTCCCCATGTTACGGGACTTTACCATCAGTGGGCTCACTTGTGAACGAAAGAAAATGGATCTACGACGTCTATCGGTCACTAGTATTCAATACTATCCGGC
>JAKIJQ010000593.1:0-23508 GCA_023373905.1 Rhizoglyphus robini | reverse complement strand
GGGCTCTATTATAAATTTGAAGAGTGCATTTAACATTCTGCAGCGACATTAAGGCAGCGACATTAAGGATAGCGACATTAAGCATAGCGACATTAAGGCAGCGACATTAAGGCAGCGACTTTAAGAATAGCGACATTAAGGATAGCGACATTAAGGATAGCGACTTTAAGACACAACAGTAACCTAACCTAAATCAACTTTAGTGACAAACAAAAGCTTTTTTTATCATTCTGCAGAGTTCATTTAACATTCTGCAGCGGTATTAAGGATAGCGACATTAAGAATAGCGACATTAAGGCAGCGGCATTAAGGCTGCGACATTAAGGATAGCGACATTAAGGATTGCGACATTAAGCATAGCGACATTAAGGATAGCGACATTAAAGATAGCGACATTAAGCATAGCGACATTAAGACACAACAGTAACCTAACCTAACTCAACTATAGTGACAAACAAGGGCTCTATTATCATTCTGAAGAGTGCATTTAACATTCTGCAGGGACATTAAGGCAGCGACATTAAAGATAGCGACATTAAGCATAGCGACATTAAGGCAGAGACATTAAGGCAGCGACATTAAAGATAGCGACATTAAGCATAGCGACATTAAGGATAGCGACATTAAGCATAGCGACATTAAGACACAAACAGTAACCTAACCTAACTCAACTATAGTGACAAACAAGGGCTCTATTATCATTCTGAAGAGTGCATTTAACATTCTGCAGGGACATTAAGGCAGCGACATTAAAGATAGCGACTTTAAGCATAGCGACATTAAGGCAGAGACATTAAGGCAGCGACATTAAAGATAGCGACATTAAGCATAGCGACATTAAGGATAGGACATTAACATAGGACATTAAGGATAGAAAAATTAAGACACAACAGTAACCTAACCTAACTCAACTATAGTGACAAACAAGGGCTCTATTATCATTCTGAAGAGTGCATTTAACATTCTGCAGGGACATTAAGGATAGCGACATTAAGCATAGCGACATTAAGGATAGCGACATTAAGGATAGCGACATTAAGGATAGCGACATTAAGGATAGCGACATTAAAGATAGCGACATTAAGCATAGCGACATTAAAGATAGCGACATTAAGGATAGCGACATTAAGACAAAACAGTAACCAAACCTAACTCAACTTTAGTGACAAACAAAAGCTTTTTTATTATTTTGCAGAGTGCATTTAACATTCTGCAGAGACATTAAGGCAGCGACATTAAGGATAGCGACATTAAGCATAGCGACATTAAGGATAGCGACATTAAGCATAGCGACATTAAGGATAACGACATTAAGACACAACAGTAACCTAACCTAACTCAACTATAGTGACAAACAAGGGCTCTATTATCATTCTGAAGAGTGCATTTAACATTCTGCAGGGACATTAAGGCAGCGACATTAAGGATAGCGACATTAAGGCAGCGACATTAAGGCAGCGACATTAAGGATAGCGACATTAAGGCAGCGACATTAAGGCAGCGACATTAAGGATAGCGCCATTAAGGATAGCGACATTAAGGATAGCGACATTAAGCATAGCGACATTAAGGATAGCGACATTAAGCATAGCGACATTAAGGATAACGACATTAAGACACAACAGTAACCTAACCTAACTCAACTATAGTGACAAACAAGGGCTCTATTATCATTCTGAAGAGTGCATTTAACATTCTGCAGGGACATTAAGGCAGCGACATTAAGGATAGCGACATTAAGGCAGCGACTTTAAGAATAGCGACATTAAGGATAGCGACATTAAGGATAGCGACTTTAAGACACAACAGTAACCTAACCTAACTCAACTATAGTGACAAACAAGGGCTCTATTATAATTTTGAAGAGTGCATTTAACATTCTGCAGCGACATTAAGGCAGCGACATTAAGGATAGCGACATTAAGCATAGCGACATTAAGGATAGCGACATTAAGCATAGCGACATTAAGGATAGCGACATTAAGACACAACAGTAACCTAACCTAACTCAACTATAGTGACAAACAAGGGCTCTATTATAAATTTGAAGAGTGCATTTAACATTCTGCAGCGACATTAAGGCAGCGACATTAAGGATAGCGACATTAAGCATAGCGACATTAAGGCAGCGACATTAAGGCAGCGACTTTAAGAATAGCGACATTAAGGATAGCGACATTAAGGATAGCGACTTTAAGACACAACAGTAACCTAACCTAAATCAACTTTAGTGACAAACAAAAGCTTTTTTATCATTCTGCAGAGTTCATTTAACATTCTGCAGCGGTATTAAGGATAGCGACATTAAGAATAGCGACATTAAGGCAGCGGCATTAAGGCTGCGACATTAAGGATAGCGACATTAAGGATTGCGACATTAAGCATAGCGACATTAAGGATAGCGACATTAAAGATAGCGACATTAAGCATAGCGACATTAAGACACAACAGTAACCTAACCTAACTCAACTATAGTGACAAACAAGGGCTCTCTTATCATTCTGAAGAGTGCATTTAACATTCTGCAGGGACATTAAGGCAGCGACATTAAAGATAGCGACATTAAGCATAGCGACATTAAGGCAGAGACATTAAGGCAGCGACATTAAAGATAGCGACATTAAGCATAGCGACATTAAGGATAGCGACATTAAGCATAGCGACATTAAGACACAACAGTAACCTAACCTAACTCAACTATAGTGACAAACAAGGGCTCTATTATCATTCTGAAGAGTGCATTTAACATTCTGCAGGGACATTAAGGCAGCGACATTAAAGATAGCGACTTTAAGCATAGCGACATTAAGGCAGAGACATTAAGGCAGCGACATTAAAGATAGCGACATTAAGCATAGCGACATTAAGGATAGAAAAATTAAGACACAACAGTAACCTAACCTAACTCAACTATAGTGACAAACAAGGGCTCTATTATCATTCTGAAGAGTGCATTTAACATTCTGCAGGGACATTAAGGATAGCGACATTAAGCATAGCGACATTAAGGATAGCGACATTAAGGATAGCGACATTAAGGATAGCGACATTAAGGATAGCGACATTAAAGATAGCGACATTAAGCATAGCGACATTAAAGATAGCGACATTAAGGATAGCGACATTAAGACAAAACAGTAACCAAACCTAACTCAACTTTAGTGACAAACAAAAGCTTTTTTTATTATTTTGCAGAGTGCATTTAACATTCTGCAGAGACATTAAGGCAGCGACATTAAGGATAGCGACATTAAGCATAGCGACATTAAGGATAGCGACATTAAGCATAGCGACATTAAGGATAACGACATTAAGACACAACAGTAACCTAACCTAACTCAACTATAGTGACAAACAAGGGCTCTATTATCATTCTGAAGAGTGCATTTAACATTCTGCAGGGACATTAAGGCAGCGACATTAAGGATAGCGACATTAAGGCAGCGACATTAAGGCAGCGACATTAAGGATAGCGACATTAAGGCAGCGACATTAAGGCAGCGACATTAAGGATAGCGCCATTAAGGATAGCGACATTAAGGATAGCGACATTAAGCATAGCGACATTAAGGATAGCGACATTAAGGATAGCGACATTAAGGCAGCGACATTAAGGCAGCGACATTAAGGATAGCGACATTAAGCATAGCGACATTAAGGATAGCGACATTAAGACAAAACAGTAAACAAACCAACAAACTCAACTTTAGTGACAAACAAAAAGCTTTTTTATTATTTTGCAGAGTGCATTTAACATTCTGCAGGGACATTAAGGCAGCGACATTAAGGATAGCGACATTAAGGATAGCGACATTAAGCATATCGACATTAAGGATAGCGACATTAAGGATAGCGACATTAAGGATAGCGACATTAAGACACAACAGTAACCTAACCTAACTCAACTATAGTGACAAACAAGGGCTCTATTATAAATTTGAAGAGTGCATTTAACATTCTGCAGCGACATTAAGGCAGCGACATTAAGGATAGCGACATTAAGAGCAGCGACTTAAGCAGCGACATTAAGGCAGCGACATTAAGGATAGCGACAAAAGGAATTAAGGCAGCGCATTAAGGATAGCGACATTAAGGATAGCGACATTAAGCATAGCGACATTAAGGATAGCGACATTAAGGATAGCGACATTAAGGATAGCGACATTAAAGACACAACAGTAACCTAACCTAACTCAACTATAGTGACAAACAAGGGCTCTATTATAATTTTGAAGAGTGCATTTAACATTCTGCAGCGACATTAAGGCAGCGACATTAAGGATAGCGACATTAAGCATAGCGACATTAAGGCAGCGACATTAAGGCAGCGACTTTAAGAATAGCGACATTAAGGATAGCGACATTAAGGATAGCGACTTTAAGACACAACAGTAACCTAACCTAACTCAACTATAGTGACAAACAAGGGCTCTATTATAATTTTGAAGAGTGCATTTAACATTCTGCAGCGACATTAAGGCAGCGACATTAAGGATAGCGACATTAAGCATAGCGACATTAAGGATAGCGACATTAAGCGTAGCGACATTAAGGATAGCGACATTAAGGATAGCGACATTAACACAGAACAATAACCTAACCTAACTCAACTTTAGTGACAAACAAAAGCTTTTTTATTATTTTGCAGAGTGCATTTAACATTCTGCAGAGACATTAAGGCAGCGACATTAAGGATAGCGACATTAAGCATAGCGACATTAAGGATAGCGACATTAAGCATAGCGACATTAAGGATAACGACATTAAGACACAACAGTAACCTAACCTAACTCAACTATAGTGACAAACAAGGGCTCTATTATCATTCTGAAGAGTGCATTTAACATTCTGCAGGGACATTAAGGCAGCGACATTAAGGATAGCGACATTAAGGCAGCGACATTAAGGCAGCGACATTAAGGATAGCGACATTAAGGCAGCGACATTAAGGCAGCGACATTAAGGATAGCGCCATTAAGGATAGCGACATTAAGGATAGCGACATTAAGCATAGCGACATTAAGGATAGCGACATTAAGGATAGCGACATTAAGGATAACGACATTAAAGACACAACAGTAACCTAACCTAACTCAACTATAGTGACAAACAAGGGCTCTATTATCATTCTGAAGAGTGCATTTAACATTCTGCAGGGACATTAAGGCAGCGACATTAAGGATAGCGACATTAAGGCATAGCGACATTAAGGCAGCGACTTTAAGAATAGCGACATTAAGGATAGCGACATTAAGGATAGCGACTTTAAGACACAACAGTAACCTAACCTAACTCAACTATAGTGACAAACAAGGGCTCTATTATAATTTTGAAGAGTGCATTTAACATTCTGCAGCGACATTAAGGCAGCGACATTAAGGATAGCGACATTAAGCATAGCGACATTAAGGATAGCGACATTAAGCATAGCGACATTAAGGATAGCGACATTAAGACACAACAGTAACCTAACCTAACTCAACTATAGTGACAAACAAGGGCTCTATTATAAATTTGAAGAGTGCATTTAACATTCTGCAGCGACATTAAGGCAGCGACATTAAGGATAGCGACATTAAGCATAGCGACATTAAGGCAGCGACATTAAGGCAGCGACTTTAAGAATAGCGACATTAAGGATAGCGACATTAAGGATAGCGACTTTAAGACACAACAGTAACCTAACCTAAATCAACTTTAGTGACAAACAAAAGCTTTTTTATCATTCTGCAGAGTTCATTTAACATTCTGCAGCGGTATTAAGGATAGCGACATTAAGAATAGCGACATTAAGGCAGCGGCATTAAGGCTGCGACATTAAGGATAGCGACATTAAGGATTGCGACATTAAGCATAGCGACATTAAGGATAGCGACATTAAAGATAGCGACATTAAGCATAGCGACATTAAGACACAACAGTAACCTAACCTAACTCAACTATAGTGACAAACAAGGGCTCTCTTATCATTCTGAAGAGTGCATTTAACATTCTGCAGGGACATTAAGGCAGCGACATTAAAGATAGCGACATTAAGCATAGCGACATTAAGGCAGAGACATTAAGGCAGCGACATTAAAGATAGCGACATTAAGCATAGCGACATTAAGGATAGCGACATTAAGCATAGCGACATTAAGACACAACAGTAACCTAACCTAACTCAACTATAGTGACAAACAAGGGCTCTATTATCATTCTGAAGAGTGCATTTAACATTCTGCAGGGACATTAAGGCAGCGACATTAAAGATGGGAGGCTTTTTAAAAAAAAAAAATAAAAAAAAAAAAATAAAGAAAGCAAAATAAAAAAAAAAAAAAAAAAAAAAAAAAAAAAAAAGATTGAGGGGTAAAATTAAGAAAAACAGTAAAAAAACCAAACCAAACTAAAATAAAAAAAAAAAAAAGGGTTTTATTATTATTCAAAAGAGTGCATTTAACATTCTGCAGGGAATTAAGAACAGATAGCGACATTAAGCATAGCGACATTAAGGATAGCGACATTAAGGATAGCGACATTAAGGATAGCGACATTAAGGATAGCGACATTAAAGATAGCGACATTAAGCATAGCGACATTAAAGATAGCGACATTAAGGATAGCGACATTAAGACAAAACAGTAACCAAACCTAACTCAACTTTAGTGACAAACAAAAGCTTTTTTATTATTTTGCAGAGTGCATTTAACATTCTGCAGAGACATTAAGGCAGCGACATTAAGGATAGCGACATTAAGCATAGCGACATTAAGGGATAGCGACATTAAGCATAGCGACATTAAGGATAACGACATTAAGACACAACAGTAACCTAACCTAACTCAACTATAGTGACAAACAAGGGCTCTATTATCATTCTGAAGAGTGCATTTAACATTCTGCAGGGACATTAAGGCAGCGACATTAAGGATAGCGACATTAAGGCAGCGACATTAAGGCAGCGACATTAAGGATAGCGACATTAAGGCAGCGACATTAAGGCAGCGACATTAAGGATAGCGCCATTAAGGATAGCGACATTAAGGATAGCGACATTAAGCATAGCGACATTAAGGATAGCGACATTAAGGATAGCGACATTAAGGCAGCGACATTAAGGCAGCGACATTAAGGATAGCGACATTAAGCATAGCGACATTAAGGATAGCGACATTAAGACAAAACAGTAACCAAACCAACAAACTCAACTTTAGTGACAAACAAAAGGCTTTTTTATCATTCTGCAGAGTGCATTTAACATTCTGCAGCCACATTAAGGCAGCGACATTAAGCATAGCGACATTAAGCATAGCGACATTAAGGCTAGCAACATTAAGGATAGCGACATTAAGGATAGCGACATTAAGGATAGCGACATTAAGACACAACAGTAACCTAACCTAACTCAACTATAGTGACAAACAAGGGCTCTATTATAAATTTGAAGAGTGCATTTAACATTCTGCAGCGACATTAAGGCAGCGACATTAAGGATAGCGACATTAAGCATAGCGACATTAAGGCAGCGACATTAAGGCAGCGACATTAAGGATAGCGACATTAAGGATAGCGACATTAAGGCAGCGACATTAAGGATAGCGACATTAAGGATAGCGACATTAAGGATAGCGACATTAAGCATAGCGACATTAAGGATAGCGACATTAAGGATAGCGACATTAAGGATAGCGACATTAAAACACAACAGTAACCTAACCTAACTCAACTATAGTGACAAACAAGGGCTCTATTATAATTTTGAAGAGTGCATTTAACATTCTGCAGCGACATTAAGATAGCGACATTAAGGATAGCGACATTAAGCATAGCGACATTAAGGCAGCGACATTAAGGCAGCGACATTAAGCATAGCGACATTAAGGATAGCGACATTAAGGATAGCGACATTAAGACACAACAGTAACCTAACCTAGCTCAACTTTAGTGACAAACAAAGGCTCTTTTATCATTCTGCAGAGAGCATTTAACATTCTGCAGCGACATTAAGGCAGCGACATTAAGGATAGCGACATTAAGGATAGCGACATTAAGGATAGCGACATTAAGGATAGCGACATTAAGGATAGCGACATTAAGACACAACAGTAACCTAACCTAACTCAACTATAGTGACAAACAAGGGCTCTATTATAAATTTGAAGAGTGCATTTAACATTCTGCAGCGACATTAAGGCAGCGACATTAAGGATAGCGACATTAAGCATAGCGACATTAAGGCAGCGACATTAAGGCAGCGACATTAAGGATAGCGACATTAAGGATAGCGACATTAAGGATAGCGACATTAAGACACAACAGTAACCTAACCAAACTTAACTTTAGTGACAAACATAGGTTCTTTTATCATTCTGCAGAGAGCATTTTACACTCTGCAGCGACATTAAGGATAGCGACATTAAGGATAGCGACATTAAGGATAGCGACATTAAGCATAGCGACATTAAGGATAGCGACATTAAGGATAGCGACATTAAGCATAGCGACATTAAGGATAGCGACATTAAGGATAGCGACATTAAGGATAGCGACATTAAGACACAACAGTAACCTAACCTAACTCAACTATAGTGACAAACAATGGCTCTTTTATCATTCTGAAGAGTGCATTTAACATTCTGCAGCGACATTAAGGCAGCGACATTAAGGATAGCGACATTAAGGATAGCGACATTAAGGCAGCGACATTAAGGCAGCGACATTAAAGATAGCGACATTAAGGATAGCGACATTAAGGATAGCGACATTAAGACACAACAGTAACCTAACCTAACTCAACTATAGTGACAAACAATGGCTCTTTTATCATTCTGAAGAGTGCATTTAAAATTCTGCAGCGACATTAAGGATAGCGACATTAAGGATAGCGACATTAAGGATAGCGACATTAAGGATAGCGACATTAAGGATAGCGACATTAAGGATAGCGACATTAAGGATAGCGACATTAAGGATAGCGACATTAAGGATAGCGACATTAAGGATAGCGACATTAAGGATAGCGACATTAAGACACAACAGTAACCTAACCTAACTTAACTTTAGTGACAAACAAAGGTTTTTTTATCATTCTGCAGAGAGCATTTAACATTCTGCAGCGACATTAAGGCAGCGACATTAAGGATAGCGACATTAAGGATAGCGACATTAAGCATAGCGACATTAAGGATAGCGACATTAAGGATAGCGACATTAAGGATAGCGACATTAAGACACAACAGTAACCTAACCTAACTCAACTATAGTGACAAACAATGGCTCTTTTATCATTCTGAAGAGTGCATTTAAAATTCTGCAGCGACATTAAGGATAGCGACATTAAGGATAGCGACATTAAGCATAGCGACATTAAGGCAGCGACATTAAGGCAGCGACATTAAGGCAAAAAAGATAGCGACATTAAGGCAGCGACATTAAGGAGCGACATTAAGGATAGCGACATTAACGATAGCGACATTAAGCATAGCGACATTAAGGATAGCGACATTAAGCATAACGACATTAAGGATAGCGACATTAAGACAGAACAGTAACCTAACCTAACTCAACTATAGTGACAAACAATGGCTCTTTTATCATTCTGAAGAGTGCATTTAAAATTCTGCAGCGACATTAAGGATAGCGACATTAAGGATAGCGACATTAAGCATAGCGACATTAAGGCAGCGACATTAAGGCAGCGACATTAAGGATAGCGACATTAAGGATAGCGACATTAAGGATAGCGACATTAAGACACAACAGTAACCTAACCTAACTCAACTATAGTGACAAACAATGGCTCTTTTATCATTCTGAAGAGTGCATTTAACATTCTGCAGCGACATTAAGGCAGCGACATTAAGGATAGCGACATTAAGGATAGCGACATTAAGGATAGCGACATTAAGGATAGCGACATTAAGGATAGCGACATTAAGACACAACAGTAACCTAACCTAACTCAACTATAGTGACAAACAAGGGCTCTATTATCATTCTGAAGAGTGCATTTAACATTCTGCAGCGACATTAAGGCAGCGACATTAAGGATAGCGACATTAAGCATAGCGACATTAAGGCAGCGACATTAAGGCAGCGACATTAAGGATAGCGACATTAAGGATAGCGACATTAAGGATAGCGACATTAAGACACAACAGTAACCTAACCTAACTCAACTTTAGTGACAAACAAAAGCTTTTTTATCATTCTGCAGAGTGCATTTAACATTCTGCTGCGACATTAAGGCAGCGACAGTAAGAATAGCGACATTAAGGCAGCGGCATTAAGGCAGCGATATTAAGGATAGCGACATTATAGATAGCGACATTAAGCATAGCGACTTTAAGGATAGCGACATTAAAGATAGCGACATTAAGGATAGCGACATTAAGACACAACAGTAACCTAACCTAACTCAACTATAGTGACAAACAAGGGATCTTTTATCATTCTGCAGAGTGCATTTAACATTCTGCAGCGACATTAAAGCAGCGACATTAAAGCAGCGACATTAAGGCTGCGACATTAAGGATAGCGACATTAAGGCAGCGACATTAAAGATAGCGACATTAAGCATAGCGACATTAAGGATAGCGACATTAAGGATAGCGACATTAAGACACAACAGTAACCTAACCTAACTCAACTATAGTGACAAACAAGGGCTCTATTATCATTCTGAAGAGTGCATTTAACATTCTGCAGCGACATTAAGGCAGCGACATTAAGGATAGCGACATTAAGAATAGCGACATTAAGGCAGGACATTAAAGCAGCGACATTAAAGATAGCGACATTAAGGCTGCGACATTAAGGATAGAGACATTAAGACACAACAGTAACCTAACCTAACTCAACTATAGTGACAAACAAGGGCTCTATTATCATTCTGAAGAGTGCATTTAACATTCTGCAGCGACATTAAGGATAGCGACATTAAGCATAGCGACATTAAGGATAGCGACATTAAGGATAGCGACATTAAGGATAGCGACATTAAGGATAGCGACATTAAGGATAGCGACATTAAAGATAGCGACATTAAGGCTAGCGACATTAAGGATAGAGACATTAAGACACAACAGTAACCTAACCTAACTCAACTTTAGTGACAAACAAAAGTTTTTTTTATCATTCTGCAGAGTTCATTTAACATTTTGCTGCGACATTAAAGCAGCGACATTAAGGATAGCGACATTAAGGATAGCGACATTAAGGATAGCGACATTAAGGATAGCGACATTAAGGATAGCGACATTAAGACACAACAGTAACCTAACCTAACTCAACTATAGTGACAAACAAGGGCTCTTTTATCATTCTGAAGAGTGCATTTAACATTCTGCAGCGACATTAAGGCAGCGACATTAAGGATAGCGACATTAAGGCTGCGACATTAAGGCAGCGACATTAAGGATAGCGACATTAAGGCAGCGACATTAAGGCAGCGACATTAAGGATAGCGACATTAAGGATAGCGACATTAAGGATAGCGACATTAAGGATAGCGACATTAAGGATAGCGACATTAAGGATAGCGACATTAAGGATAGCGACATTAAGACACAACAGTAACCTAACCTAACTCAACTATAGTGACAAACAAGGGCTCTTTTATCATTCTGAAGAGTGCATTTAACATTCTGCAGCGACATTAAGGATAGCGACATTAAGGATAGCGACATTAAGGATAGCGACATTAAGACACAACAGTAACCTAACCTAACTCAACTATAGTGACAAACAAAGGCTCTTTTATCATTCTGCAGAGTGCATTTAACATTCTGCAGCGACATTAAGGCAGCGACATTAAGGATAGCGACATTAAGGATAGCGACATTAAGGCAGCGACATTAAGGATAGCGACATTAAGGATAGCGACATTAAGGATAGCGACATTAAGGATAGCGACATTAAGACACAACAGTAACCTAACCTAACTCAACTATAGTGACAAACAATGGCTCTTTTATCATTCTGAAGAGTGCATTTAAAATTCTGCAGCGACATTAAGGATAGCGACATTAAGGATAGCGACATTAAGCATAGCGACATTAAGGATAGCGACATTAAGGATAGCGACATTAAGGATAGCGACATTAAGACACAACAGTAACCTAACCTAACTCAACTATAGTGACAAACAATGGCTCTTTTATCATTCTGAAGAGTGCTTTTAACATTCTGCAGCGACATTAAGGCAGCGACATTAAGGATAGCGACATTAAGGATAGCGACATTAAGGCAGCGACATTAAGGCAGCGACATTAAGGATAGCGACATTAAGGATAGCGACATTAAGGATAGCGACATTAAGGATAGCGACATTAAGGATAGCGACATTAAGACACAACAGTAACCTAACCTAACTCAACTATAGTGACAAACAATGGCTCTTTTATCATTCTGAAGAGTGCATTTAACATTCTGCAGCGACATTAAGGATAGCGACATTAAGGATAGCGACATTAAGACACAACAGTAACCTAACCTAACTCAACTATAGTGACAAACAAAAGCTTTTATTATCATTCTGCAGAGTTCATTTTAACATTCTGCAGCGGTATTAAGGATAGCGACATTAAGGAATAGCGACATTAAGGCAGCGGCATTAAGGCTGCGACATTAAGGATAGCGACATTAAAGATAGCGACATTAAGGATAGCGACATTAAGGATAGCGACATTAAGGATAGCGACATTATAGATAGCGACATTAAGACACAACAGTAACCTAACCTAACTCAACTATAGTGACAAACAATGGCTCTTTTATCATTCTGAAGAGTGCATTTAACATTCTGCAGCGACATTAAGGATAGCGACATTAAGGATAGCGACATTAAGAATAGCGACATTAAGGCAGCGACATTAAGGATAGCGACATTAAGGATAGCGACATTAAGGATAGCGACATTAAGGATAGCGACATTAAGGATAGCGACATTAAGACACAACAGTAACCTAACCTAACTCAACTATAGTGACAAACAAGGGCTCTTTTATCATTCTGAAGAGTGCATTTAACATTCTGCAGCGACATTAAGGCAGCGACATTAAGGATAGCGACATTAAGGATAGCGACATTAAGGCAGAGACATTAAGGCAGCGACATTAAAGATAGCGACATTAAGCATAGCGACATTAAGGATAGTGACATTAAGCATAGCGACATTAAGGATAGCGACATTAAGACACAACAGTAACCTAACCTAACTCAACTATAGTGACAAACAATGGCTCTTTTATCATTCTGAAGAGTGCATTTAACATTCTGCAGCGACATTAAGGATAGCGACATTAAGGATAGCGACATTAAGGATAGCGACATTAAGGATAGCGACATTAAGGATAGCGACATTAAGGATAGCGACATTAAGGATAGCGACATTAAGCATAGCGACATTAAGGATAGCGACATTAAGGATAGCGACATTAAGACAAAACAGTAACCAAACCTAACTCAACTTTAGTGACAAACAAAAGCTTTTTTATCATTCTGCAGAGTGCATTTAACATTCTGCAGAGACATTAAGGCAGCGACATTAAGGATAGCGACATTAAGCATAGCGACATTAAGGATAGCGACATTAAGCATAGCGACATTAAGGATAACGACATTAAGACACAACAGTAACCTAACCTAACTCAACTATAGTGACAAACAAGGGCTCTATTATCATTCTGAAGAGTGCATTTAACATTCTGCAGGGACATTAAGGCAGCGACATTAAGGATAGCGACATTAAGGCAGCGACATTAAGCAGCGACATTAAGGATAGCGACATTAAGGCAGCGACATTAAGGCAGCGACATTAAGGATAGCGCCATTAAGGATAGCGACATTAAGGATAGCGACATTAAGCATAGCGACATTAAGGATAGCGACATTAAGGATAGCGACATTAAGGATAGCGACATTAAAACACAACAGTAACCTAACCTAACTCAACTATAGTGACAAACAAGGGCTCTATTATAATTTTGAAGAGTGCATTTAACATTCTGCAGCGACATTAAGGCAGCGACATTAAGGATAGCGACATTAAGCATAGCGACATTAAGGCAGCGACATTAAGGCAGCGACTTTAAGAATAGCGACATTAAGGATAGCGACATTAAGGATAGCGACTTTAAGACACAACAGTAACCTAACCTAACTCAACTATAGTGACAAACAAGGGCTCTATTATAATTTTGAAGAGTGCATTTAACATTCTGCAGCGACATTAAGGCAGCGACATTAAGGATAGCGACATTAAGCATAGCGACATTAAGGATAGCGACATTAAGCATAGCGACATTAAGGATAGCGACATTAAGACACAACAGTAACCTAACCTAACTCAACTATAGTGACAAACAAGGGCTCTATTATAAATTTGAAGAGTGCATTTAACATTCTGCAGCGACATTAAGGCAGCGACATTAAGGATAGCGACATTAAGCATAGCGACATTAAGGCAGCGACATTAAGGCAGCGACTTTAAGAATAGCGACATTAAGGATAGCGACATTAAGGATAGCGACTTTAAGACACAACAGTAACCTAACCTAAATCAACTTTAGTGACAAACAAAAGCTTTTTTTATCATTCTGCAGAGTTCATTTAACATTCTGCAGCGGTATTAAGGATAGCGACATTAAGAATAGCGACATTAAGGCAGCGGCATTAAGGCTGCGACATTAAGGATAGCGACATTAAGGATTGCGACATTAAGCATAGCGACATTAAGGATAGCGACATTAAAGATAGCGACATTAAGCATAGCGACATTAAGACACAACAGTAACCTAACCTAACTCAACTATAGTGACAAACAAGGGCTCTCTTATCATTCTGAAGAGTGCATTTAACATTCTGCAGGGACATTAAGGCAGCGACATTAAAGATAGCGACATTAAGCATAGCGACATTAAGGCAGAGACATTAAGGCAGCGACATTAAAGATAGCGACATTAAGCATAGCGACATTAAGGATAGCAAATTAAGGATAGCGACATTAAGACACAACAGTAACCTAACCTAACTCAACTATAGTGACAAACAAGGGCTCTATTATAAATTTGAAGAGTGCATTTAACATTCTGCAGCGACATTAAGGCAGCGACATTAAGGATAGCGACATTAAGCATAGCGACATTAAGGCAGCGACATTAAGGCAGCGACTTTAAGAATAGCGACATTAAGGATAGCGACATTAAGGATAGCGACTTTAAGACACAACAGTAACCTAACCTAAATCAACTTTAGTGACAAACAAAAGCTTTTTTATCATTCTGCAGAGTTCATTTAACATTCTGCAGCGGTATTAAGGATAGCGACATTAAGGATAGCGACATTAAGAATAGCGACATTAAGGCAGCGGCATTAAGGCTGCGACATTAAGGATAGCGACATTAAGGATTGCGACATTAAGCATTGCGACATTAAGGATAGCGACATTAAAGATAGCGACATTAAGCATAGCGACATTAAGACACAACAGTAACCTAACCTAACTCAACTATAGTGACAAACAAGGGCTCTATTATCATTCTGAAGAGTGCATTTAACATTCTGCAGGGACATTAAGGCAGCGACATTAAAGATAGCGACATTAAGCATAGCGACATTAAGGCAGAGACATTAAGGCAGCGACATTAAAGATAGCGACATTAAGCATAGCGACATTAAGGATAGCGACATTAAGCATAGCGACATTAAGGATAGAAAAATTAAGACACAACAGTAACCTAACCTAACTCAACTATAGTGACAAACAAGGGCTCTATTATCATTCTGAAGAGTGCATTTAACATTCTGCAGGGACATTAAGGCAGCGACATTAAGGATAGCGACATTAAGCATAGCGACATTAAGGATAGCGACATTAAGCATAGCGACATTAAGGATAGCGACATTAAGGATAGCGACATTAAGGATAGCGACATTAAGGATAGCGACATTAAAGATAGCGACATTAAGCATAGCGACATTAAGGATAGCGACATTAAGGATAGCGACATTAAGACAAAACAGTAACCAAACCTAACTCAACTTTAGTGACAAACAAAAGCTTTTTTATTATTTTGCAGAGTGCATTTAACATTCTGCAGGGACATTAAGGCAGCGACATTAAGGATAGCGACATTAAGGCAGCGACATTAAGGCAGCGACATTAAGGATAGCGCCATTAAGGATAGCGACATTAAGGATAGCGACATTAAGCATAGCGACATTAAGGATAGCGACATTAAGGATAGCGACATTAAAGATAGCAACATTAAGCATAGCGACATTAAGGATAGCGACATTAAGGATAGCGACATTAAGACAAAACAGTAACCAAACCTAACTCAACTTTAGTGACAAACAAAAGCTTTTTTATTATTTTGCAGAGTGCATTTAACATTCTGCAGGGACATTAAGGCAGCGACATTAAGGATAGCGACATTAAGGCAGCGACATTAAGGCAGCGACATTAAGGATAGCGACATTAAGGATAGCGACATTAAGGATAGCGACATTAAGGATAGCGACATTAAGGATAGCGACATTAAGGATAGCGACATTAAGGATAGCGACATTAAGGATAGCGACATTAAGACACAACAGTAACCTAACCTAACTCAACTATAGTGACAAACAAGGGCTCTATTATAATTTTGAAGAGTGCATTTAACATTCTGCAGCGACATTAAGGCAGCGACATTAAGGATAGCGACATTAAGCATAGCGACATTAAGGCAGCGACATTAAGGCAGCGACTTTAAGAATAGCGACATTAAGGGAAAGCTTAAGACACAACAGTAACCTAACCTAACTCAACTATAGTGACAAACAAGGGCTCTATTATCATTCTGAAGAGTGCATTTAACATTCTGCAGGGACATTAAGGCTAGCGACATTAAAGATAGCGACATTAAGCATAGCGACATTAAGGCAGAGACATTAAGGCAGCGACATTAAAGATAGCGACATTAAGCATAGCGACATTAAGGATAGCGACATTAAGCATAGCGACATTAAGGATAGAAAAATTAAGACACAACAGTAACCTAACCTAACTCAACTATAGTGACAAACAAAAGCTTTTTTATCATTCTGAAGAGTGCATTTAACATTCTGCAGCGACATTAAGGCAGCGACATTAAGGATAGCGACATTAAGGATAGCGACATTAAGGATAGCGACATTAAGCATAGCGACATTAAGGATAGCGACATTAAGAATAGCGACATTAAGCATAGCGACATTAAGGATAGCGACATTAAGACACAACAGTAACCTAACCTAACTCAACTATAGTGACAAATAAAAGCTTTTTTATTATTTTGCAAAGTGCATTTAACATTCTGCAGGGACATTAAGGCAGCGACATTAAGGATAGCGACATTAAGGCAGCGACATTAAGGCAGCGACATTAAGGATAGCGCCATTAAGGATAGCGACATTAAGGATAGCGACATTAAGGATAGCGACATTAAGCATAGCGACATTAAGGATAGCGACATTAAGGATAGCGACATTAAGGATAGCGACATTAAGGATAGCGACATTAAGACACAACAGTAACCTAACCTAACTCAACTATAGTGACAAACAATGGCTCTTTTATCATTCTAAAGAGTGCTTTTAACATTCTGCAGCGACATTAAGGCAGCGACATTACTGCTAGCGACATTAAGCATAGCGACATTAAGGCAGCGACATTAAGGCAGCGACTTTAAGAATAGCGACATTAAGGATAGCGACATTAAGGATAGCGACATTAAGGATAGCGACTTTAAGACACAACAGTAACCTAACCTAAATCAACTTTAGTGACAAACAAAAGCTTTTTTTATCATTCTGCAGAGTTCATTTAACATTCTGCAGAGGTATTAAGGATAGCGACATTAAGGATAGCGACATTAAGCATAGCGACATTAAGGCAGCGGCATTAAGGCTGCGACATTAAGGATAGCGACATTAAGGATAGCGACATTAAGCATAGCGACATTATGGATAGCGACATTAAGGATAGCGACATTAAGCATAGCGACATTAAGGATAGCGACATTAAGGATAGCGACATTAAGGATAGCGACATTAAGACACAACAGTAACCTAACCTAACTCAACTATAGTGACAAACAAGGGCTCTTTTATCATTCTGAAGAGTGCATTTAACATTCTGCAGCGACATTAAGGCAGCGACATTAAGGCAGCGACATTAAGGATAGCGACATTAAGGATAGCGACATTAAGGATAGCGACATTAAGCATAGCGACATTAAGGATAGCGACATTAAAGATAGCGACATTAAGGATAGCGACATTAAGGATAGCGACATTAAGGATAGCGACATTAAGACACAACAGTAACCTAACCTAACTCAACTATAGTGACAAACAAGGGCTCTTTTATCATTCTGAAGAGTGCATTTAACATTCTGCAGCGACATTAAGGCAGCGACATTAAGGCAGCGACATTATAGATAGCGACATTAAGACACAACAGTAACCTAACCTAACTCAACTATAGTGACAAACAATGGCTCTTTTATCATTCTGAAGAGTGCATTTAACATTCTGCAGCGACATTAAAGCAGCGACATTAAGGATAGCGACATTAAGGATAGCGACATTAAGGCAGAGACATTAAGGAAGCGACATTAACGATAGCGACATTAAGCATAGCGACATTAAGGATAGCGACATTAAGCATAACGACATTAAGGATAGCGACATTAAGACAGAACAGTAACCTAACCTAACTCAACTATAGTGACAAACAAGGGCTCTATTATCATTCTGAAGAGTGCATTTAACATTCTGCAGGGACATTAAAGCAGCGACATTAAGGATAGCGACATTAAGGATAGCGACATTAAGGATAGCGACATTAAGACACAACAGTAACCTAACCTAACTCAACTATAGTGACAAACAATGGCTCTTTTATCATTCTGAAGAGTGCATTTAACATTCTGCAGCGACATTAAGGATAGCGACATTAAGGATAGCGACATTAAGGATAGCGACATTAAGGATAGCGACATTAAGGATAGCGACATTAAGGATAGCGACATTAAGCATAGCGACATTAAGGATAGCGACATTAAGGATAGCGACATTAAGACACAACAGTAACCTAACCTAACTCAACTATAGTGACAAACAAGGGCTCTTTTATCATTCTGAAGAGTGCATTTAAAATTCTGCAGCGACATTAAGGATAGCGACATTAAAGATAGCGACATTAAGGATAGCGACATTAAGCATAGCGACATTAAGGATAGCGACATTAAGCATAGCAACATTAAGGATAGCGACATTAAGGATAGCGACATTAAGGCTCTGAGATTAAGAAACAACAGTAACCTAACCTAACTCAACTATAGTGACAAACAATGGCTCTTTTATCATTCTGAAGAGTGCATTTAACATTCTGCAGCGACATTAAGGATAGCGACATTAAGGATAGCGACATTAAGCATAGCGACATTAAGGATAGCGACATTAAGGATAGCGACATTAAGCATAGCGACATTAAGGATAGCGACATTAAGGCAGCGACATTAAGGATAGCGACATTAAGGATAGCGACATTAAGGATAGCGACATTAAGGATAGCGACATTAAGACACAACAGTAACCTAACCTAACTCAACTATAGTGACAAACAATGGCTCTTTTATCATTCTGAAGAGTGCATTTAACATTCTGCAGCGACATTAAGGATAGCGACATTAAGGATAGCGACATTAAGCATAGCGACATTAAGGCAGCGGCATTAAGGCTGCGACATTAAGGATAGCGACATTAAGGATAGCGACATTAAGGATAGCGACATTAAGCATAGCGACATTAAGGATAGCGACATTAAGCATAGCGACATTAAGGATAGCGACATTAAGGATAGCGACATTAAGGCTGTGAGATTAAGAAACAACAGTAACCTAACCTAACTTAACTTTAGTGACAAACAAAGGTTCTTTTATCATTCTGCAGAGAGCATTTAACATTCTGCAGCGACATTAAGGCAGCGACATTAAGGATAGCGACATTAAGCATAGCGACATTAAGGATAGCGACATTAAGGATAGCGACATTAAGCATAGCGACATTAAGGATAGCGACATTAAGGATAGCGACATTAAAGAATAGCGACATTAAGGATAGCGACATTAAGGATAGCGACATTAAGGATAGCGACAATAAGACACAACAGTAACCTAACCTAACTCAACTATAGTGACAAACAAGGGCTCTTTTATCATTCTGAAGAGGGCATTTAACATTCTGCAGCGACATTAAGGATAGCGACATTAAGGATAGCGACAATAAAACACAACAGTAACCTAACCTAACTCAACTATAGTGACAAACAAGGGCTCTTTTATCATTCTGAAGAGTGCATTTAACATTCTGCAGCGACATTAAGGCAGCGACATTAAGGATAGCGACATTAAGGATAGCGACATTAAGGCAGCGACATTAAGGCAGCGACATTAAGGATAGCGACATTAAGGATAGCGACATTAAGGATAGCGACATTAAGGATAGCGACATTAAGGATAGCGACATTAAGACACAACAGTAACCTAACCTAACTCAACTATAGTGACAAACAAGGGCTCTTTTATCATTCTGAAGAGTGCATTTAACATTCTGCAGCGACATTAAGGCAGCGACATTAAGGATAGCGACATTAAGGATAGCGACATTAAGGATAGCGACAATAAAACACAACAGTAACCTAACCTAACTCAACTATAGTGACAAACAAGGGCTCTTTTATCATTCTGAAGAGTGCTTTTAACATTCTGCAGTCACATTAAAGCAGCGACATTAAGCATAGCGACATTAAGGATAGCGACATTAAGCATAACGACATTAAGGATAGCGACATTAAGGATAGCGACATTAAGCATAGCGACATTAAGGATAGCGACATTAAGGATAGCGACATTAAAGAATAGCGACATTAAGCATAGCGACATTAAGCATAGCGACATTAAGCATAGCGACATTAAGGATAGAAAAATTAAGACACAACAGTAACCAAACCTAACTCAACTATAGTGACAAACAAGGGCTCTATTATCATTCTGAAGAGTGCATTTAACATTCTGCAGGGACATTAAGGCAGCGACATTAAAGGATAGCGACATTAAGGATAGCGACATTAAGGATAGCGACATTAAGGATAGCGACATTAAGGATAGCGACATTAAGCATAGCGACATTAAGGATAGCGACATTAAGGATAGCGACATTAAGAAACAACAGTAACCTAACCTAACTCAACTATAGTGACAAACAAGGGCTCTTTTATCATTCTGAAGAGTGCATTTAACATTCTGCAGCGACATTAAGGCAGCGACATTAAGGATAGCGACATTAAGCATAGCGACATTAAGGATAGCGACATTAAGGATAGCGACATTAAGGATAGCGACATTAAAGAATAGCGACATTAAGCATAGCGACATTAAGCATAGCGACATTAAGGATAGCGACATTAAGACACAACAGTAACCTAACCTAACTCAACTATAGTGACAAACAAGGGTTCTTTTATCATTCTGAAGAGGGCATTTAACATTCTGCAGCTACATTAGGGCAGTGACATTAAGGATAGCGACATTAAGCAAAGCGACATTAAGGCAGCGACATTAAGGATAGCGACATTAAGGATAGCGACATTAAGGATAGCGACATTAAGCATAGCGACATTAAGGATAGCGACATTAAGGATAGCGACATTAAGGATAGCGACATTAAGACACAACAGTAACCTAACCTAACTCAACTATAGTGACAAACAAGGGCTCTTTTATCATTCTGAAGAGTGCATTTAACATTCTGCAGCGACATTAAGGCTAGCGACATTAAGGATAGCGACATTAAGGATAGCGACATTAAGGCAGAGACATTAAGGCAGCGACATTAAAGATAGCGACATTAAGCATAGCGACATTAAGGATAGCGACATTAAGCATAGCGACATTAAGGATAGCGACATTAAGGATAGCGACATTAAGACACAACAGTAACCTAACCTAGCTCAACTTTAGTGACAAACAAAGGCTTTTTTATCATTCTGCAGAGAGCATTTAACATTCTGCAGCTACATTAGAGCAGTGACATTAAGGATAGCGACATTAAGGATAGCGACATTAAGGATAGCGACATTAAGGATAGCGACATTAAGACACAACAGTAACCTAACCTAGCTCAACTTTAGTGACAAACAAAGGCTCTTTTATCATTCTGCAGAGAGCATTTAACATTCTGCAGCGACATTAAGGCAGCGACATTAAGGATAGCGACATTAAGCATAGCGACATTAAGGCAGAGACATTAAGGCAGCGACATTAAAGATAGCGACATTAAGCATAGCGACATTAAGGATAGCGACATTAAGCATAGCGACATTAAGGATAGCAAAATTAAGACACAACAGTAACCTAACCTAGCTCAACTTTAGTGACAAACAAAGGCTTTTTATCATTCTTTAGAGAGCATTTAACATTCTGCAGCGACATTAAGGCAGCGACATTAAGGATAGCGACATTAAGCATAGCGACATTAAGGATAGCGACATTAAGCATAGCGACATTAAGCATAGCGACATTAAGGATAGCGACATTAAGGATAGCGACATTAAGGATAGCGACATTAAGGATAGCGACATTAAGACACAACAGTAACCTAACCTAACTTAACTTTAGTGACAAACAAAGGTTCTTTTATCATTCTGCAGAGTGCATTTAACATTCTGCAGCGACATTAAGGCAGCGACATTAAGGATAGCGACATTAAGGATAGCGACATTAAGCATAGCGACATTAAGGATAGCGACATTAAGGATAGCGACATTAAGCATAGCGACATTAAGGATAGCGACATTAAGGATAGCGACATTAAGGATAGCGACATTAAGGATAGCGACATTAAGGATAGCGACATTAAGGATAGCGACATTAAGACACAACAGTAACCTAACCTAGCTCAACTTTAGTGACAAACAAAGGCTCTTTTATCATTCTGCAGAGTGCATTTAACATTCTGCAGCGACATTAAGGCAGCGACATTAAGGATAGCGACATTAAGGATAGCGACATTAAGGCAGCGACATTAAGCATAGCGACATTAAGCATAGTGACATTAAGGATAGCGACATTAAGGATAGCGACATTAAGACACAACAGTAACCTAACCTAACTCAACTATAGTGACAAACAAGGGCTCTTTTATCATTCTGCAGAGTGCATTTAACATTCTGCAGCGACATTAAGGATAGCGACATTAAGGATAGCGACATTAAGGATAGCGACATTAAGGATAGCGACATTAAGCATAGCGACATTAAGGAAAAAAAAAAAAAAATCGCTAGCGACATTAAGGATAGCGACATTAAGGATAGCGACATTAAGCATAGCGACATTAAGCATAGCGACATTAAGGATAGCGACATTAAGGATAGCGACATTAAGGATAGCGACATTAAGACACAACAGTAACCTAACCTAACTCAACTTTAGTGACAAACAA